>PVKA01010799.1:0-16371 GCA_004027165.1 Ctenomys sociabilis
AAATAATTGCTTTTCTGTTTCTACCCTGCAAGCAGAGTAAAAACAGTAGAATTTGTTCATTGCTAAACTTTCTAAAGAAATTGACACATTTCTACATAACCTGAAACCTGTTACTGATTAGACAAATGGAAACCTTCACATATAACCTTGAAAACAAAAGAGTTACCTTCTTGTCAGGTTTTGGTGCATTCTGAATAGAACTTAGAGCTTGCCTTTTATATTCAAGTTTCTCATTTAGTTCTCGTAATTTGTTCACAGCAAAACTGGCTTGTTCATTAATTTCACTAGTACCTTCAACCACAACTTCATCAGCCTCACCTGCTGGACCCTGGAGGGAAAGTTACATAATACTGTATTTTATGACAACAAAAAATCAGTCATTCTTAGCTATTATATAGATGCCTGTTATGATTTGTGTCTAGTTGTCCCCTAAGCCTCATACAGTCATAGGGCAGGCTTCTAGAGTTTGTGATTAATTTATGATCCAATGCTGGAATTATGGGTGTTAGTGCTGCTGGGATTATGGATGTGAATGCTACACCTGCCCTGGGGAAGACAGTCTGAATGCAACATACAGAGTACAGAGTCTTGCTCAACACTACTCTTGCCTTTTTCTCTTGCTGCTTTCTGCCACCATGAACTGCTGCTCTCTGCCATGTGTCACTCTGCCTTGGAGCCAGCTGAGTATGGACAGAAACCTCCACAAACTGTAAGCTAAATAAGGCTTTTCTTCTTTAATTTTGGGGTGTTGGGTATTTTGTCCCAGCAATGACAGAAAAGTAACAAAGACAATGCCACATCAGTATAATGTGCTGTTTCAAAATACTGTATATTCCAGCTGGAGAATAAATACTACAGTAGAATGTTTGGAAGCAGAATACCTCTTTATTTGTAATAAAGAGAAAAATCAAAGTATTTAGAACCAAAGTAATTGGTATCCAGAATTGTAGAAAATAAGAGAAATATTTAATAACCTAATAAAAGGGGAAGAAATTTCATTCCATTACTTCCCAGAAGTCACAACTAAAGAATGTATGAAACAAGGGAAGGTAACAGCTATTCCCAACTCAATCTAAACATTCAATACATAATCTTCAACAAAGACAGACATTGTGCTTCTTTCTAGTCTCCTATAAGTATTATAAAAAGCTACTAAAAGTCCCTTTATTTTTAATTTATTTAGTTTTGTATTTTAGTGAAGGGTCTACAGGGTATTAAGGATCTCACTACTAGATAGGACTTGTGTTTGTCCTGTTTACAGCCTCCTAAGACCTGGGATAATAGGTGTGCACCACCATGCCCAGTCTCAATCACCATCTTAGTGCACCCTCGGAGCGGGGCTGGCATGGCAGGCTGGAATAGAACCCCAGGCTCTGTGCCTGCTTGCAGTCACTGTTTAATCCACTGAGCTATTTGGCTGGCCCTAGAAGTCCCTTTAAAATAAATTGCCAAATAATACTATAAAAGAATTTTCAGTATGTTCTTACTTCAGTTCTTCTCTTGTTAAGAGTCAATAGGTAGATTATTATTTTAAAAGTAAAACATCATTTGAAAGTGACTTAAAATTCACAAAGAAGGGGCTGGGGAGATGGCTCAGTGGAATAAGCGATTCCCTGGCAAGTGTAAGGGCCTGAGTTCAATCCCTGGTTCCATGAAAGAAAGAAGAGAGAGAGAGAGATAGAGATAGAGAGAGAGAGAGAGAGAGAGAGAGAGAGAGAGAGAGAGAGAGAGAGAGAGAGAGAGGAGAGAAAGAAAGAGGAAGGAAGGAAAGATCGAACCTAAACCTAAGCATTTCTGTACATATAATTCAAGAGATTTAATAAAAATTCTGTGAAAATTCACAAAGAACTATATAATTTGAAACAATCTGGATAGATTATGAACAGCATGTTAACCTGAGTCAGAAGGAGAGAACAACATGTAAAATGAATTGCTCAGGCCCATCATTTCTTTACTTATCTCTTTTCCTGATTTTTTGTCTATTTTTCATTAACAATATCAAAATTCTTAAAGAAAAATAAAAATACTAATAGTTCTAGAAAAAAAAATATGCTCATTTCTATACATTCTTTCTACTCACTATAAATACATGACATGATTCTACACTTTGTACTCATTTAAATATATCCATTATAACAAAATTCTATATTCTGTACTCATTTACTGGGTATTCTGCTTTTTCCAAATAATAACAGTACTTGATAATATTATAATACTACTGATGCTCTGTATTCAACTGCACTGACAATTTACTGAGGTTTATTTCTATTGCTGTTCCTGCTATGGATTGATTTTTCCTCTTTGCTGTCTCAAACATATGAAAACAAGTTCCACCATGTACAAAGATTTTCTACATTTTAATTATTTTCTTAGGATACATTTCTCAAAGTTTCCCCTTCTAAAGATTATAGGAAGAAAGGGTATCCATGGATTTCAAAGGGTAAGTAATACATATCAGTCTTCTTTGAATCTAAGTTATGGAGTATTTTGTATGTTTCTTTATTACTACCTCTCACTCATACAACTGTCAATTCAAGTCTTTACTGTATTTATCTGTTGGGTTATATTATTAATTTCACTAAGCTTTCTTAAAAGTTTGTTGCAATATTAATGATTTTTTAATAACTTATAACCTTTTTCTTTTTCTTTTTGGCAGAACCAGGGATTGAACTCAGGTCCTTGCACTTGCCAGGGAAGCCCTTATTTCACTGAGCCATCTCCCTGGCAAACTTATAGCTTTTAAAGTGAAAGACAATGTACTTAAACAAACTGTGAACCATCTCAAAAATAAAATGCAGTGAATAATAAGTTTAGACCAATCTGTGTAGTGATTTCATATGTACAGAACAAAGCAACAAAATGTAAAAGCCTGAATGAAGACCATACAATTTTACAACAGTTCAGAGACCTCAAAATGACTTCCACTATCATCAAAAGTAAGGACAACTCTGCCAGGCTGAAGACACTAAAAGTGTCAAAAAAATTCCAAGATAAATTGTAATCTGTGTACAAATTTTCAATATATACACAGACAATACACTAATAGTAAAGGAGTAATGTCACCTGGAGCTACCTAAAATGATCAAGTATATTTTTTAAAAAAAGGAGACCTAAGCTTCCTTGGGAGCATTCTACTTTCATCTGCTTTTCTTAGCATTCCTATAATGCTTTCACACTTCCTTCCTCCCTCAACCCTCTTCTACCTTTTCTACCTAGGTCCTGGACAATAATCCTACTGATTTTCCCTGGGTTAAGCCACAAAATGCCCCAACCCAACCCGCAGATTGTCTGCTCCCACTTTTTAGGAGTTAAACTGTAAATGGTCTAAGACAGCAAGAGGTCTCTGACTCACTGGTGACAGTGACAGCAAGTAGGTCAGAATGACAAAAAAGAAAAAGTGCATAAAACCAGAAGCAGCAAGATATTTTAACTGTTTATTCTACATAAAGTCCTATGTATTAAAAGATGAAGCTGTGCATCAAATTTGGCTCACAGTAGGCACTCACTTAATCTTTACTTAAATCTTATCCACTACAAAAGGAGTAGAAATCTAAATGTGACTCACCATTTCATCATTTTTGGAAATCAACTGTGAGTCTTGTTTATCTTCCTCTTTTATCATCAATTTCTCATACTGGTCACTGACAATAAAGGAAGGGTAGTATCTGTCCTTTAGGGTCTCAAATACACCTTCCTGGATTTTGCAGAACACCTTAGTATCTTTATTTCCTACAAGACATTGCTGGATTTCTTTGTAAAGTGATTTTTCCACACATATTTCTTTACTTTCCACAAAGAATTTTTGATAAATTTCACCAACTAATTGTGGAATTTCATTCTGGAAAAAAAAAGCAAAATAAAGACAAAGGTAAAGAATATGATTTCTCAGAAAAATCATTTTGCACTGATAAAAGCTGGAAGGAATTTATTTACAACATACTATAGTGGACTGCAGTGGAATAAATGTCACCCTGAAAAATATAAATGGCTGCTTAAAACAAACAGTTTATATTTAACAGTTACTTTCTGTAATTTTTCTTAAATGCCAGAGAAAAACAAAGAATGAGAATAGCTCTCTTCCGTAATGGATTCTTTTCCATAAATTTCCATTCCACAAAAATATAATTTATCAACTAAAATCTATTTGATGTTGTATCTAATGTAAGTAATTAGAAGTCTAATATAAGTAATTTCTTACCCCAGAAGAAGAAAATAACTATGTATTTGGCAAAGAAAAGACAGATATTCTCAGAATAATTACCTTACAGTGGAGACTAGTGATAGCGAACCTTTTAGAAACTGTAGTCCAAAGCCCACTCTTGAAGTTTTAGATTAGAAAAAACAATTAATACATTAACATAGAAAAAAGAACTATAGCCGGGCGTGGTGGCGCATGCTTGTAATCCCAGCACTCGGGAGGCTGAGGCAGGAGGATTGTTGTGAGTTCGAGACCAGCCTGAGCTACAAAGTGAGCTTAAAGCCAGCCTCAACTGCATAGCGAGACCCTGTCTCAAAAAGACAAAAAAAAAAAAAAAAAAAGAAAAGAAAAAAGAACTATATGTGCCATAGCTTCACGACCACTGGATTAGATTTAAGAGGCACACTTAAGTCATCACTGGCCTAATTTAGAAACAAATATCTCTTGTAATTGTCATAATCTTCCTGAGGGAGGAAAGATGGAGGGGCAATGAAAAGACTGAGATAGTCATGTGTATGTACCAACTCCCATGAGAAATGCAATCATTATGTACTGCAAACATGTACTGTTATGTGTAACAATCACGTATCAAAAAATTCAATATTTCTTCTAAAGGCACTTCATTAACTCTTTAATATACCAAATTTTCAACAGCTGCAAAAAATAGATATACAACATGACTAATCAGTATTCTAAGGTTAAAATATATACTAAATCTGAATAAGTTGTATGTTCTTATTTCATTCAAAGTTTTCAAGTTGTACTAAGTCATCTCGAGTCAAACCTGGTAATTTAAAAGGAGTAACAGTGTTGGCAAAATACTAGGTAAGATGAGGTATTTTGCGGCTTATAAAGTAATGATGTAAGGACTAAGAAAACTTAAAAATACTCCCAGACAGGATTTAATTTCTTAAACAACGCAGTTAGTGACTTATATTTAAAAGTCATTCAGTTCTAGCAACATTCATGTTCAAATGAGATAAATAAAATTCTGTTTATATTAATAAACCTTTCAAAATGTTATATGTATATTTCAAATATATATGTGTTTATGTATACACATATGCACATATTATTTTATAGCCCTCCATTCTCTCTCTCTCTCTGTCCCTCCCAATAGTTTCATTGTTTTGCCCAGGTTGGTATCAAACTCCTAAGCTCAACTGACTGTCATTATCTCAGCTTCTAGAGTAGATCAGACTCAGAAACATGACACTTTGCCCAGATAATTCATAACTATGTTACTGAGAACTGGCCAAGTACAAAGCAGTATGCTTACTGCTAAGTTCTTCATTCTAAAAAAAGCATATAACCAAAAATGTAATTTCTGATCCTTTACCTAATCATACTTTAAATAAAATATAATTTATATGAAGAAAATATACATAATAAAGAGCAGAATTATGATCATGAGGTATAGGTGATAAGACCAACTTATAATAGCTATGTACTTATGTACATAACTTTTTATAATATGTTAAAAAATAACTACTAGAGACCAAATTCAATCTCTTCGTACATCTATGTATTCTTTCTCCATCACTATACATTCAAATTCACTATACACTTTCTGCAAAACATAACGCAATTTCTACCATAATGGGCTGAGTAGAATGTCACTATTAATTTTAGTTTAAAATCATTTTTCAACGTATACTTACAGCTTTATTGAGAAAGAGATATCTGACCTACCACATAAGCTTTCATCTGCTAAGGATTAATAATCTTTTGAGTCCATATATTATACCTTGTTGGCATTCTTTAAATGTTCCACAGATTCCCAAAAACTAATCAGTGCTCTCTTGTCCATTCTTTCCATGTATATTCGAAAATGTTCTCGATACAAAGTATTGGCTAAGATATCTTCAAATTGCAGAATCTGGAAGGGAATTTAATAAAAATGTTTTTAAAAATTAAATTTGAAACACAAGTTTGCTTTAACTTCCAATCAATTAACTTCTTCATTTAGAGAAAAAAAAGCATTTTTAAGTTCAAAGCCAAAATAATTTAAAGTTCCTCTACCATTTCTAAATCTTAAATAGTACAAAGCCTACTGAATATTCAAAATGCACAAACATACTAATTTTCTATTAATCATTCACTCATTGAACAAAGATCTGACACATAAACGGTATCAGGCATAGTTTTAAGGAAAGGAGACACAACAATCCCTCATCCATGGAATACATATTCTACACTAAAACAGTAGTTGACAATAATAGAAAAATTGAAGAACAATGTGAAAAAAAACAAAGCTGGAGTCTTAAGGTTTGGCACTTTTGCTTTCCATCTATTGTTATACAGCTGAAGAAAATGCAAACAATTTTATCACTTTTTATTTACAGTATCACGTTCAATGAAGAATCTTCCCTAAGCATCACTGTTAATTGACCCTTACATTCCAGAACACAGATGTGCCAAAATCCATTCTATTATTTCTGTGTTTACTATTTTGTGTGTTCATAAAAAAGGTAATCTTTTTGAAGGTGTAACAGAAACAATCTCAAGCACAGACTGTATGAGAACTAGAAAGCAGATAACCTTCTGTTTATGACTCATTTAGGAAAAACAAATGCCACAAATTAACTTAGATAGAATTTAAGGCTCATATACTTACTTCTAAATCAGTGATCAAAACTTCCTCTCTTAAGGGAACTTAAATAAAAACTTAAATACTGCAGGCCAGGAATACAGCTCAGCAGTACAGTGTCTGCATAGTAAGTGCAAGGTCCCAAATTTAATTCCAGGTACCAAACACAAAAAATAAAACCAAAAATTACATGTTGAGATTAAAGACTATCCTTATAAAAGTTGGCAAATTTTCTGAAGTGTTACCAGCAACATTTCTAAAATTAAGTGCATATTTTCTACGTATGCTAAACTTTCCTGTCACCAATATAACAATACAACCTTCCTTCATTTGTTTTGTGGGGAGAAAGACAAACACATTCTCATATAATTTCTGATAACTAAGAGAAATGGCTGAGGACCAGTGGTATAGCTCAGCAGATTAACGATTTGCTTAGGTAAATGCAGGGTCCAGGGTTCAATCCCTGGCACAGCATGCAACACTGGCCCCATCCCCAGGCTTGCTGAGCCAGTGATGGAGTCCAGGTGTGGTGGCACACACCTGTAATCCCAGCGTTAGGGAGGCAGAAATCAGGAGGATCACTACAAGTCCAAGCTGTGTAGTGAGACCCTGCATATAAACACACAAAAAATAATAAAAATAAAAATAATAAAAGAAATGGTAGGCTGGGGAGGTAGCTCAGTGGCCTATGTGCCTGCCTGGCAAGTGAGTTGGATCCCAAGTATTGCATGCCATGCTGGTCCCAGAACCAGGTGTGGTGACATACACCTGTAATTCCAGCACTGGGGAGTCTGAGACAGGAGGATCACTATGAGTCCAAACTGCAGAGTTTAGACCCTGTATCTAAAAGATAAAAACATTAAATAAAAGAAATGGTCTATCCATAATGTAGATCACTAACAATTATGTCTCCACAAACATTTCAAACCACTAACATTTAGTTCACTAACTTTTGGATATCAGAACATCTGATTTTCCTTTGGGAAAAAACATACCAGTGAAGCATATGGAACACAAATCCTATCTCAGTATCCTCCGAAGAGGTTTTTATTAAAAGGAGCAGTTATCAATTTAGGCTATGGAAGATGGATCAACAACTCCATGCACAAGGAGAAAATTTTCTTTATGAGTCCTGGGCTGCATTTATACTGTTTGTTTTGGATTGTGCTTCAGTCAAACAGAGCACAACTTGCCCCTGAAGAAAAGATCACACATACAGTGTCACTGTCATCCAAATCCCCTAAATTTTCATTTTCTCTTATTTTTTTTCTGAAAAACTTCCTTTTATTTGTCCATTCTGAGGTCATTTATGGGGGAGGGAACCTTGCAAAAAAAAAAACAGAAAATAAAAAAAAAAGGCACACTGCATTGAAACAAAGCAAGATAGGCAATGCTGGACAGTTAAAACTGTTTGGGCTTTGGAGCTAGACCTACCTAAGTCTGAGGCCTAACTCTGCTACCTTGTAGTCCTGTGAGTTGTTATTCCATCCCTCAGCTTCAGGACATCATCTGTGGGGAAGATACTACCTACGTTACTGTTGTGAGCTGAAGTGTTGTGAAACACAACAGACAACAAAAACTAATTGAAATTTTGAAGTAGTTACTGGTTTACTTTGGATCAGAAAGAATCTAAACCAGAACTTTAGTGAAGAAAGAAGGCAGTGTGGCACTGTCAAAAACTAGAACTTGGGCTGGGGAGATGGCTCAGTGGAATAAGTGCTTCCCTAGCAAGCACAAGGGCCTGAGTTCAATCTCCGGTTCTAACACACACACACCAAAAAAAAAAATCAGAACTTTCTTGTTGAGGAAATATCAATTATCAATGAATCTCAACCAGAGTAATATAAACATTAGAAAGAAACAATATAAACCTCAAAAATTCATATTTCTCACTAAGTACTGCTTTAACTGGATCCCACAGATACTGATGTATTGTGTTTTTACTTTCACTCAGAAATATTTCCTAATTTCCCTTATTATTTTTTTCTTTGAGGATTTATTTATATTGTTTATATTTCCAAATATTTGGGGCTTTTCTACATCTCTATTACTAGTTTCCAATATAATTTTAATGTGGTCAGAGAGAACAACTTAACAGTTTAATCCTTTAAATTTGGTGGGATTTATTTCAGTACCAGCAATGTATTTTTGCTTTGTTTTTGAGACGGGGGGGGGAGTCTTGCTTTGTTATTCAGGTTGGTCCTGTACACAATATATAGCCCAGGCTAACCTCAAATTCATAGCAAGCTTCCCTGTCCCATCCACCTATGTGCTCTAGCAATGTAGTTTTGGCAAACTGTTCTGTGTAGTACAGGTGAGAAAAAGGTACTTTCCTTGTTGTTGTTAGGGTCTATGTTCTATAAATGTCCATTTCCTCTAGTTGGTTGACAGAACTGTTTGTCTTCTGTATCCTTTTTTTTTCTTCTGTATCCTTCTGATAGTCACTGAAAAGGTATTACTTTTCAACTACTGTAGATTTCTTTTTCTTTTTAATGAATTGACCATTGTATCATAACAAAATATTTACCTCTGGTTATATTCCTTGCTCTGAAGTCTACTTCACATGATATTAAATGCTGTAGATTTCTCATGCTTAGTATTTGCATGGCATTTTGAAAATTACTTTCAAGCTACCTGTGCTTTTCATTTGTTGTAAGTAACATATAATTGGGTCTTAACCTTTTTTAATGCACTGACACTTTTAAATGGAGGATTCATCTTTCTTGGAAGTATAAATTTTGAAGTAGTTACTGGTTTACTTTGGATCAGATAATGACTGGCAAAAGTTCTTCAGTAACTTATGAAATTTTCAGAGTGGCCTTAACTAAAGTCTTATTGGAGGAATATTGAACCACCATGTAATTCTATTACATTCCTGAGGCTTCCAGCTGATAACTAGAGGAAATGCTTTTATTCTGAGGATAAAATGATGGTGTAGAAGTGGAGTTCTCCTTTCTTGGCTACCTAAAAAGAATGAATTAAAAATCCAGGTGGCACTGAATTATGCTCCTAATAGATACTCACAAGGTACTCTCGTATTCTACTGAAATCACATTAGTTCTCCTAGAATGAGCTCTCTTGATCCCAAGAATTTCCTATACCATAACATCTAAAAGTATATCATGCTTTGACTACCTGAAATCATTAGATAACTCCTAGGTATGTATCTTATATCTATTGGGTCTATTTATCTATTTATTTTGAAATTAAATAGGAATATTTCAGAGTAGATTTCTATCTTATTATTTTTGTATCCTAGGTCCTAGCATTTCACCTGAGAGATTACAGGCCTTCAATCAATGTCTGTTGAGTGAATGAATGGGAATAAGGTAAGAAATCTTTTATGATATGTGGCTAGATGTTTATTTAAGAGGCCAAATCAGAGGAAAAAGGAGAGGAAATATTCAACCTGCCAAATCTCTGTCTCTAAGATTCACCAAAGGATGAAATTTTCCCAGATATCACAAGGCCAAAATCTGAGAAAGGGGCTGTTGCTAAGTGTAAATCAACAGGCTTTTTAGAGATTGTGGCATCCCTCGACAAAACAAGATTTCCTTACATGTGTGCCACTTAATGTAAGATGCTGCAGACCTCTAGCCTGTGTTGGGCTTGGTAGAAAGATGGGGCAGAAGCCCTCCTGAAGAGGTTCTAACAAGACTAGAACAAAAAAGGTGAAAGGGTAAAAGCTCACAGGAGGCAGTAGGAAAAAACAGATAGGCCTCTGAACTAGAGATGAACAAGAAAAGATGAAAAGACTAAAAATCAGAACAGTAAAGGTCACAGGATATAGCCAGGGTTAAAGTATTACACTCATGCTGGCTTCTTTGTGGCTATACAACACTGATCAAAAAGGAACTTGGCAGTTGCCTTGGAGTTCCCTACATGTTACAGCCTGAGTCCTCAAGGTATTCTGTGGTTCAATCCAGCATGCCCCAGGTCACAGAAAACATACTTCATCCTCAAGGCAGGTGCTAAAATCAGATGTGAATATATTCCTAGGCTCTGGGATGTAAAGATTCAGTATCAAAAGGCAGTTTAAAGTTTTATACAACAAAAACAGTCATCAATATCTTATGGCTGAGTGAGAAATTATTCAAGAATTGTGAATCAACCTCATCTGTGTTGTCATCTAGCTCCGATGAGGACTTAAGCAAAATACTTAGTTAGACCCATTATCCCATTATTTGAAAATGAGGATATCAGAGTTATCTCACAGTAATGTAGCAAGAGTTAAACAAAATAACTTTCAAGATAACTTTCATTGCAGAAGCAGTTATTTCTATCCAACTGATGAGTGGTTTGACTGGGCTTTTTTTTATAAATATAAACTTGCTCCTCTGGGATGAGGGAGAACAAAAAAAGGGGATGGAAAAACACACATGCATGCACACACACCCTACACTACCTATCATACCTAGTACCAGTCACAAAAGGACATCAAGTAATATGGCTCTTTGATTCATATAACAAGTGTTTGATTCATATAACAAGTGTGTGTGTGTAATCATTGAACATATACTTTAAGTTAAAGATCATAGGTAAAAGGCTGCAAATATGGTTACACTAGTGTTTATAATAAAAGTTGGTTGATATGGTCAAAACAAGAAACTACAAAGTAGTTCTACCTTCTGGCTTTGAGGCCCTTCCCCCTCATCCAAGGCCCCATCCTCCTGCTGGTCATAGGCAGGACCTCCCAGGATTCTGATTCTCTTCTCACACTGCTTCTTTGCCACAGTCAGTTGGTTAATGTACCTTTTCATATTCCTGGCCCTCAGGAGGTCAGCTTTCATTGCAGCAGATTCCTTACCTTGAATGGGAGTGATGAACAGTACCCAGTCAGAGGACAAGATATACAAGAGGGAACATAACAGCCCTGAACCAGATCAGTGTTTGATGTAGTATATTTTGAACAACTAAACAAAACAGTAGAATACAAATACCAGTAACTTTTAACATAATTTCTGAACATATCACTTTTATTCAAATGCAAAATATTTTCATAAAAACAACATAATATTTTAAATGAATGTGTATGTATTTATAAGCATGTGTTGAATGTTCACTATTATCTGTCAGGCACAGGCTTCGTTTTTGTGATTCAAGACTAACTGGTGGTCCTCGTAAAACTTTTTTAGAGTCTAGCAAAAACAAAATACTATACTAGCAATTAAAAGCATAATATGAGATAAAAACAAAATGAGCAAGTATCACCTATTTGATAGAAGATCATAATCCAGGCTTTCTTAAGGAAATTAATTACATTCGATCAAACATGATTAATGAGTAAAGTGTGACAGAGAGAAAAATACAGAGTGATAGAGTGCTGAGACAGTAAGAGAAAAGAACTTCAAGCCTTGTATCAGATGGAAGAAGCTAGAAGAACTAAACTGAATCTGAAGTAGGCAGGAACCAGGGAAAGAACTCTCTACTCTAAAAGTATTGTGAAGCTTTTGATGGGTTTTAAAAAGGAATATACTGTAGATGGATTTGTATTTTAAAAGATTCCTTAAGAAGCAGGATAAAAAACACATTGGAAGGTCCAAGACTGCTAGTAAGAAAACAAGTTGGGAGATGAGCACAAACGCTGACAAGGAAGATAACAGTATATTGGATCAAACTAAATTCGTGGCAGTGACAGTAGACAGAGTTAGAGAATTTGAGAGTGACAGATCCAGTGACTCACTGGACAGGATGCAGATGGGTTGCCAAGGAATGAAAAGAAAAGTATGGTTTCTAGACTTCTGACATGAATCGCCATAGAGATGATGGGACTAATTACTTGACCAGGGACCACTGGGGAAAAAATAGGTCTGTGAAGATTATAAATTCAACTTTGGACAACATGGTAGATATTTTCCAAACTTCATCATAATGTCCTCCCCATCTCAAATTCTTTTTACACTGTTACTTCTCATAGTCTCCCTCTAAAATGTAAGATATGTTTCCTGAATTCTAGTGGGTATGTATGATTATGGTTGAAGCAATGCTATGTTTTCCAAAGCTAGATTGTCAAAGCACTAAGCCACCATGTGCATCATTTACTGCCCCGAGACTTCCATGCTATGACAAAGCCTACACAATCAGTCAAGAGAAAGATCTATACAGAGAGGAACCGAAACTCTCAGAAACACAGACCTAGCTGAGACACTGGCTCATGTCTGAGTGTATCAGCCTAAAAATGAATTGTCTCACCTCTATCAAAGCACTCCAACTGATGCTACCTGAACTAGAATCCAATCATTCTTCCCAAGCCCTTTCCAAATTACCTATTCATGCACAAGACAAATGGCTATCACTTAAGACCCCAAATTTTAGGGGCCATGTTATGAAGCAAAATATAATCAGAACAGGTAAAATGAGGCTGAAGGCTTTTGGGTTACTTAGGTGGTGATATAGGGTCTAGAGTTCACAATGTTCACTTCTGGAATAATAACTGCTATCATGGGGCTGGGGTAGACAAATCAGGAAGAAACAAAACGACCCTCTTATAAAATCTAAGTAAATAAAATGATAATGAAGGCAGGATTTCCATGTGTTTATTCACTGCTATATTTGCAGCATTGATAATCATGACAGACAACACAGTATGAACTCAAGAAATAATTGAGTGGAAGAGTTAATTGTGGCAAATGTTACTGAGAGGCCAATAACATACAGCTAACAATATAGCTAACATGAAAATCAGGTATTGGGCTCTTTTTAGAATGCTATCTTTGATGGAGAAAAGCAGGATAAATTTTGACAATTCCACTCTGCTTCTATATTTCCTTCTACTTCCACAAAATTCTGCTGTTGCCAAGATCATTTAGTGACCTCTGTGCCTAATTCAGTGGGCAGCTTTCCGCAAAGTATACAATTAAGAGTTAGATTTGAATTCTGGTTCTGTTATATGGACATGAGTAAAATTTTTTAAATTTTGATTTAAAACTACTTCACATATGCAACTTAAGGCAAAAACAAAGAATTACAAAATTAATTTTAAATGACTAAACATTAAGCATTACCTTATGGGGAATGGGCTGCCTTTGCCCATCAACTTGAAGGCAGGGTAAAGGAAGGCAATTTTGTTTAAAGTAAGCAAGAATTGAGCTGGTTTTAATGCTTATGAGAAGGAATCAGTTGTAAACAAAAAAAAAAAAAAAAAAAAAAAAAAAAAAAAAAAAAAAAAAAAAAAAAAAAAAAAAAAAAAAAAAAAAAAAAAGAGGCCATATACAGGAAATGTAATCAAAAGGGGACATGAAGAAATTATCTTTGGCAAAGGGCCACCTCCTCCACTATAGTAACATGGAAAACAGAACAACTGGATCTAGAGAGAAGATGCCTGGAGATCAGTGGCTGGAAACTGGATGACTTCCCTTCACACAGATTTTTTTAAAAATAATTTTATTGAGAAACAAATAGCAATGAGACAGTTTCAAAACAGGTTAGTAGCACAGTTACAATAATTAATACACTGCATATTGTTGTCTTCATCGTGGGTATTCATAGTAAAAGATGCAGATATGATATCCTGTACAAACACTAGATGTTTTCTCTAAGGAGTAGTTATCCAAACAGAGGGAGGTGAGAAAACAGTGAGTAATCAGAAGCCTAAGTCAAATGGAAAAGAAAGTTTGAAACTACAGTGGAAAGCAGAAGAGTTCATCTGGAGATCAGTAGCTGGGGACATAGCTCAGTAGAATAAGCACTTGCCTGGCAAGCGCAGGGTCCTGAGTTCAATCCCCAGTACCACAAAAAAAGAAAAAAAAAAAAGTACTGAGATTATTAGGCAACACTCAAGAGTTATGTAACTACTACATAGATGTAAATATCCTCCTTATATATGGTAAATACAACTGTAGGACAGATCAGATCATACCTTCTGGTGAGTCCTAATATACTGGTTAAGATAAAGAGCTACCATTAGTAAGAGAATAGAATTTGTGTCTTGGTTAACCTCACAGCATAGTCAATGCTTTTGCACTTTTTTTGAGACAGAGTCTCACTATGTAGTTTAAGTTGGCCTTGGATTCACTGTGTAACCCAGGCTGGCTTCAAACTCATGGCAATCCTCTTGCCTCAGCCTCCTGAGTGCTGAGATAACAAGCAGGTGCCACCACACCCAATCAGCACATATTTACTGAAGGCCTCCATCTCCCTAGGATGGCGATAGTGAACTTTTTAGAGCTTTCAATTATAATCAACAGTTTAGTGTAGCATGCATGCCATAGGTTTACCTCCATCACCCTAGAATGATCATTTTCTCTCTTAGGTCCAACCTAAGCCAACTAAACAAATGAATTTTTTAAACTTAGGCATATTATAAAAACATAAGATAGGTTTATCATTCAGAAACAGCTTTTCCAGTACTTATTACAAAAGCTAATTGGCAACCTTCAGGTCAACAGATGACCTTGTTCAAGATGGTCTGTCATTAGATACTACAGAAGATCATCCTATAAGTGTGTCGAGGAGATATTTTCATTCAACATCAACAACTGTTTTGAACTTGTCCTATACTTTGCTACTAGGTGGCCCTGACCAAAGAATGCACTAAGTTGATATTTATCTCAACAGGAAACAACAATATTCCAGTCTTCTTCATGTAAATATAAAGATAAATGTAATTTGCCTCAAATAACTCCACTGTAAACTAAGATTTATGTGGGTGTATCTAACAAACTGCATGGCTGAAACAGCTACGTGTTCAGAAAATGTTCACTTTTAAACATGTATGTTGCTGGATGTGGCAAAACTGTACAATGCTACTGTCTAATCACAAATCCTGTTATCAAACGCAACAGCAGCTTGTTGTTTAAAAATCTGTTTGTTTTCCATGTTCAGAATAAAATGAGTAATGTGGAGCTCATGCAGACCATCTTCTAGCATGTAAAAATCCTTGTAAATCCAGTGATGTAAAAGACATCTTCTTTTGTGGCCTTAAAAGCCCATTCATTCATAAAAGAAATACACATGTCAAAAAAGTACAGAAAGGTGGGTATGTGACAAATTGTTGTGACCTAGCTCAAGCTGGATCCACACAACTATTACTATACATCTCTTTTTTTTTCCCCTGTATTTTAGGGAAGGGCCTCACTACTAGATCAGACTCAAAGTGATCCGCCTGTTTACAGCACCAGAGGAAAACTCTGAGGTGCTCTTTCCCATGAGGTACAGAGTGAAGTAACTTACAGTGTAAACTAATGACTCCAGAAAGAGCTCTAGTGTAAATGGATTAAAATGATACCACTGTATTTTTCAGGTATTGAAAAATGTCAGAGGCAGGTTATTTTACTTCTCTCCTAGCATGTTGCCATGTTTCAAGGCATATATTCACAACAAAATCCTCAGCAGACTGAGGAGTTCAACAGATAACACACAGTGAGATTTCTCAATCACTGGCATTTTGAGCTGGGCAACTTTGGTGTCAGCAGCCACTGTTTTGCAGCGTCCTTGGCCTCTGCTACTAGATGCCAGCAGCATTCCCCCTTTAGGAGATGACATCCAGAAATTTCTCAACACACTGTTAGAGAGGAACACAACTATATCCTGCACCCCTAAATGTGGTCCCAGAGAGAAGTACTAATGCAGTATAGAGGCATGA
>PVKA01010799.1:16471-63418 GCA_004027165.1 Ctenomys sociabilis
AATCAAGAGGCCTGGGTTCAAATCAAGTATGAGACTGACCAGTTCAATTTTAAATGAGGTAAATTATTTAACACTTTCAGACCTTAACTTCACTTTATAAAATTCAAGTGTTAGGAAATATATTGACTATAGTTTTCCAGGGAAGAGAGTAAGAGTACAGTTGGTCATGAAAAATCAGGACTATCATGAGTACAACAGAAGCACTTAAGAACTCAAGCCTCAGAGAACTCAAGTGCATCAAATCAAAGAACAAATGGGAATTGAGTAGTGATGTCAGACTAGAAGCTGCCTTGTTCACAACATGAGGACTGGGCAAGAAGAGAGCCCCTACTAGAGCACCTACTAGAGCAATACTATAGTAGGAAAATAGCCTGAGGTCTTAGTTTAGGCTGCTATAACAAAATACTATAAAACAGGTATTTTATAAACAAAAGAAATTTATTTTTCACAGTTCAGGAGGCTATAAAATCCAAAAACAATATCAGATTCAGCATCTTCATACCTTTCACAAAGGTCCAACCATCCTTAATGATTAAGTTTCATCATAGAAGTTTTAGGAAACACATAAAAGATTGCAAGTTTATGTCATTCAAAACTACATAAACTTGTTTGTACAATTACAGTACAATGCTAGAAAATCAGATCAGATCAAAGCATTAAAAACAAAACAAAACTGAGAAACCTACTAGAGTCCACAGAGCAAACAAATTACCTGATAGTCTTAAAGAAAATTTCTAATGAGAATATATGTTCAAGTGTGTTTTATGTATTTTTTCTTCTTTATAGTTCTATATGATATATCAGTTCCAAAACTGTTTACTTATACTTGGATAAGATGTACAATTTTAATAAATGAAAGGTAAATATGCTCCTGATCAATACTCACAATACCATTCTTAAGTATGTACTGCTCACATACAGTTTCTACAACTTCACGTCCGTCCTTTGTTATGATTAGCTGAAGAAACAATACTCTTAAACTGCCTGCACTAATTCTTATAACATTTTGGTAGTCATAAAAGTAGAACAGAAATCTTTAAAGGCAGCTAATATGGTAAGTTTACTCAATAAAACTACAGGAGATATGTAGCACACGTCTCATCACTACTAAACTTCCTAAAACTCAGACAGCTCCTTATTAGACACATGACATTTTTCTTTCATTCTCTGAGGTACTTTTTCACTTTCTTGGGTAATAACCTCGACACACAGAATGCTTTTGCCTTTTGTGGTACAAAGAATCAAATCCAGGTACTTGAATACATTAGGTAAGCATTCTACCACAGAGCTATGCATCAGCCACTCTTTGTGAAATAAGGTCTAGCTAGATTTCCTAGGCTGTTCATCCCTAGCACCACAGGCAGTGCTGGCCCCATCACTAGGCACACTGAGCTGGCCACTGAGACTGGGTAGGATGGCACATGCCTGTAATCCCAGCACCAGGGAGACCGAAAACAGGAGGATCACTAGGAGTCTGAACTGCAAGAACCTGTACCAAATACATAAAAAATTCCAAGGCTGGCTTTGAACTTGCAGTCTTCTTGCTTCATACTCCAAGTAGCTGGAATCAGAGATATGCACCATGGCACCTGTTTAAACTTAATATATATATGTTTTATGTCTCATTTATTTTCTCACTGCTTAGGATAAGGTCTTGCATCATTTTGGTGCACTTTAAACCATTATGATTTATGTCCTTAGAAGAATAAAAAACCTAAACACAAAGGAGAGACAGGTACAAAGGAAAAGCAGTATGAAGACACAGAAAAGACAGTCATCTACAGTAGTTTCCCCTCTTCTATCTCCAGTAGTCCAGCCTTACCTGTGGTGGATATATTCTAAGTCTCCCAGTGGATGCCTGAAACCTAAGAAAGTAACAAATCCCTATATATGATTTTTTTTTCCTTGTATGTATATAACTATAATAAAGCTCAGCATTATTTATAAGCTTTCAGGCTATTAAGTTAAATAAGGACCACGTGAACACATGCACAGTCAGTCTGTTAGCTGAGACATCCAATAATGAGTGGGTAGCATACAGAGTCCAGATACAATGGACAAGGGAACAATTAATATCTCAGGTAGGATGGAATAAGTGTGTGAGATTTCATCATTCTACAAAGAGTGGTGAGAAATTTAAAACTTAGAAATTATTTCTGGAGTTTTCCACCTAATATTTTAGGACTATAGTTGACTGCAGGTAACTGAAACCACAGATAAGGGAAACTACTCTGCAGGTCATGAAGAAAGTCCTAGAATGAAAGTCCTGGAATAGTTCTTACCCCCACAGCTCTCAGAAGAAAAAAATACCTCAACCTCAGACTCCAATCTCCTGAACTGTGAGAAAATAAATTTCTGTTGTTTTAGCCACCTGGTCTATAGTATGTTGTTGGCAGGGTGAACAAACTAATTTAACAAAATAAGAAAGGTAATTTTCTAATTAAATTGTTAACAAGGAGGAGCACTAAAAAAAGAATAGTAGCAAGAAAAATCTTTAATGCTATCTAAAAGTAAAGCATCTACCCTACAGAGGAATGAGAACAGGCAAAGAAATACATTCTGTCCTCTTGTAGGAATTCATCAGATGAAGGTCCTCAAAAGTCTACCAATACCTCTTTCTTCATTTAGAGTAAAAGCCAAAGTCCCTAAAGAACCTAAGGCCCTTCATGACTAGGTTTTCTTCCAGTTATGCTTGTGTTCTCTCCTCTAACTTACCCCTTTCCAGCCACATGTGCTCTCCCAGACAAGAAGCCTACAAGCTTCAGCCTCTGCAAATTATTACTGCTCCTACCTTTGCAGGTATCTCAAAGGCCCCAGATAGTTCATGCTCACAAGAGAAACAGGATGAGGTCTTCCCCATCACACTACTTAAGCCCACAATGAGCCTCCCCTCTAGCTGTGCCATCCCCTATCTCTCCTCAAAACCCACATATATATCTGCTTTTCTTTAAGGCACATACCATTATCAGAATCAATGTGCATTTTATCTATTGTTTGACTGCTGACTGCCTCACAGCCTAGCTCAGAGACTCAATGAATATAGAAATTTTGTTCAGTTTACTTTTGTAACATGCCTAGCAGGTACTCAACAATGGATTTTTTAATTTTATTTTAGAGACAATTGAAAAATAATACGTAATGGGATGGTGAAATAGCTCAATAGACTAAAGCACTTGCTTAGGCAAGCACAGGACCCTCAGTTTGATCCCTGGCATCACTTGCCCTGCCAGCCCAGCCCCTAGAGTGGGCTGAGCTGGCGAAAGAAAGATAATAAATAAGACATTAGAAATGATACATAATTTCAAAAAACCCAAGATGATATGTATTCAACTTTAGTTGTTATATTACACATCGTTGTCTTCAATGTAGTTGATTACCAGATATAAGCATGTAATACTGGACAAAATAATAATTTTAAACATGTGAGAAAATAAATTTCTGCAAAAAACCAATAGAGGGGGCCAGGGAGATGGCTCAGTAGAATAAGTGCTTGCCTGGCAAGTGCAAGGGCCTGAGTTTAATCCCCAGTTCCACCAAAACACCAACCCCAAAAAACAACAAAAAAGAATCAATGTAAATAGTATAATCCTCCTGTGTACATACATGATTTTTCACCTTCTATTTTTTCCTTTTTGCTTCTTTCCCTTGTCCCAAATGTTCATTCCTTTTGGGCAAGTTCTTTCCCTTTTACTACAAGTATTGTATCTTTAAGATTTTATTTATTCCTTCAGGTTCTTGTACTAGAGAGACAATATGATGTTTACACATGTGGGTCTTATTTATTTCACTTATGAGAACAGCCTCTAGTTGCATCCATTTACCTATAAAAGCCTCAAGTTTATCTTTTTTATACCTGAGTAGAACTCCATTGTATAAAAATAACACATCTTTTTTTTTTAATCCATTCCTCAGTTGATGGGCATTTGAGTTGTTTCCAAGATTTAACAAAGATAAATTATGCTGCTATAAGCCGGGCGTGGTGGCGCATGCCTATAATCCCAGCACTCGGGAGGCTGAGGCAGGAGGATTGTTGTGAGTTCGAGACCAGCCTGAGCTACAAAGTGAGCTTAAGGCCAGCCTGAACTGTATAGTGAGACCCTGTCTCAAAAAGACAAAAAAAAAAAAAAAAAAAAAAAAAATTATGCTGCTATAAACATGGGTGAACATGTATCAATGTGGTGATGTTATCAATTTTTCTGGAAAAAATACCCAGAAGGGGAACAGAATTAATAAATTTAGTAGCTAGCAGGATACAAAGTTAACATCAAAAAATCAACAGCAATCCTGCATACAAACAACAAATTCACTGAGAGAGAAATTAGGGAAATGCCCTTCACAACTACATCCAAAATAAATGAAATATTTGGGAATTAATCTAACAAAGGATCTATGCCATGAAAATTATAATACTCTGAAAAAATAGATTAAAGAGAATTTCACAAAATGGACAGATATTTCTTGCTTATGGGTAGGAAGAACCAACACTGTGAAAATGGTATATCCCCAAACTGTTATACAGATTGAATGTAATCCCAATCAAAATACCATCAGCATACCTCACAAATCTAGAGAAAATATTCCTAAAATTCATTTGGAACCAGAAAATGCCTGGAATATCAAAGGCAATGCTGGTCAACAAACACAAGGCAGAAGGCATCACAATCCCTGACTTAAAACTATACTACAAAGCTACTGTGATTTTAAAAAAAGAAGAATCAGCATGGTATTGGCAAAAGAACAGAGCTGAGGATCAATGAAACAGATTAGAACATGCAGACACAACTGCAAACACACTCAGCCATTTATCTTTGATAAGATGTTCACTGGAAGAAAGATAGCCTCTTTAACAAATGCTGCTGGAAAAAGGCTTTCTTTGAGCTGAACATTAAAACTAGATCTATATCTATCACCATGCACTCAACTAAAGTTAAAATGGATTAAAGATCTAAACATTAAAGCAGAAACACTGTATCTATTATAGAAAAGAAAGTAGGTAGATTTCTTGAGGACTTAGGGGTAGGTAGAGAGTTCATGAACAAAAACAAAACTGCATGGGAAATATTTCAAAGAATCAACAACTGGTATCTCATCTTACTGAAAAGCTTTTGCACATCACAAGAAATCACCAACAGGCTGGGTATGCAAATTAAAACAGTCAGTCCACCTCAGAAAAAAATGGCTATTATCAAGAAGTTAATCAGCAACAAATGCTAGAGAGGAAACGAATATTTCTCCGCTGTTGGTGGCTGTTGGTGGCAGTGCAGACTAGTACAACCTCTGCTGAAATCAGTGTGGAGATCCCTTAACAATAGATCTTGAGTAAACTTACATGCACAGTTTTCCTTACTGTGCTGAGATTTAGAATTGGTGCCTTTTCATAATTTATACTATCACATCTTTTATTTTTATATGCTTTGATCTTCTGTCAGTAACTCACAGAAAAATCCCAAAATATACCATTCTTTTGCCTATCTGTGCTAACTAGAAACTTGGACAGAGAGTAAGTTTTAAAGTCTTTAGCTCAGGGGATGGCAAGATAGCTCAGCAGACTAAAGTGCCTGCTTAGGTAAGCTTAGGCAAGTGCAGAGACCACAGTTTTATTTCCCACACCACATGCTCCCAGAGCAGGTCGTGGCACAGGCCATGACCCAGTTGGGGAGGCTGACAGCAGGAGCATTACCAGGAGTCCAAGCTGTGTAGTGAAACCCTGCAACAACCAAACATATTTAAAAAACAAACAAACAAAAAAACCACTCTGGCTTGTTATTCAGCTATAAAACAGGATAAATTTGAGTGTTTTGTTGGTAAATGGATGCAACTAGAGAACATACTCTTAAGTGACATAAATCAGACCTGCACATACAAACATTGTATTGTTTCCTTAGTGTGAGAACATGAAAGAAAAAAAATGGAATCTGAAGGGTACAATAGATACCGGGAAAATGGAATGAACTTATTCAAAAGGAAAAAGTTACTGAGTTCAGGAGGACAGGAGAAGGAGTGGGGAAAAGATTTATTTGTAAATTTATTGTAAGCAACATGGTTTTGATAACAGTACTGTGGATTTCTGCTGCCCTCTTTCACCTTCCCAAAGATCACATGCTTGCCGTTCAGCCACTTGGTCTTGGCAGTGCAGATGAAAAACTAGGACCCATTTGTGTTTGGCACAGCACTTGCCATGGACAAGATGCACAGGCTGTGTGCTTCAGGATGAAATTCTCATCATTGAATTTCTCCCTGTAGATGGACTTGCCACCAGTGCCACTGTGGCACGTGGACTCACCACTCTGGCACATAAATCCTGGAATAATTCTGTGAAAGTAGGAACCCTTATAAATAAATCTTTTCTTTCCAGTTCTCAGAGCACAACAGTTTTCTGCTGTCTTTGGAACTTTGTCTGCAAACGGATCAAAACAGATGCAGCCCGAGGGCTTACAGTCAGCAGCGATATCAAAGAACACAGTGGGGTTGACCACAGTTGGCAACAAACAACTAAGAGGATTGATAGAGGCATCTGCAAAGCAGGCTCTCAATATTTTATACAGTACTTTTTTTCTTTCTTGTTCCAATTTTACAAGACTATATCTGGTAATATGTTGGAAGACAATATATTGCTATAAAAGCTGTTGTTGTTAACCAAGTAATATTACTTTGTTAAGTGAAATTCTGTATCATTTGTAATTTTTCTGTTTTAATTTTATTTGTACTCTTTAAAAAACAAAGTCTCTGGCTTTACACTTCACTGTTCTTTCAGCACTTTATGAGTGGGACCTAAATACACATGGGCTCTGTGAGAATCCCAGTCTACAAGGTGAAGGTAATGTTTGCCTCGGATCAGTGAAGCAAATTTGTTCTGACCTCTAGATTTCAATATTTCCTCCACTCTGCATACCAATTAATTCCCTTCATTTATGCAAAGGGAAATGTATTAGCACAAGGCTAACTTCTTGGGAGCACCCCTAAAATATTCCTCAGAATCTTACGTCATTGGAAGAGAAACATAGGAAAAAAAGAAAGAAAGAACAGTTTTCTTTTAAAAATGTACAACCAGAGTAGACAAAGGAAAAAAAAACAAAAAACAATAATCCAAATATTTAGCTAAAGGAAGAGATTAAGTACATTGTGAAATATTAGCTCATTTGGAATCAATTAAATGGTTATCAAGATTAAATGGTTTCAAAATAGAAATGTAAATAAATGCTAAGTTTAAATTACAATGAGAGGGGCCAGGGAGATAGCTCAGTGGAATAAATGCTTGTCTGGCAAGAGCAAGGTTCTGAGTTTGATTTCTTGTACTAAAACAAACAAACAAACAAAAAACTCTAAATTTCAGTGAGAAAAAAATACATGTAACCATGCTTACTATCAAAACAGAACAAAAACTCTGCATACCAAATAATTCAAGCCCTCTCAAATCTATGACTATAGATGAATAAAGTGTATAATAGAATAGAGAATACAAAGATTTTTTGTTGCGATCAAATTATATTTACTTGCTCTAATGATGTACACCATTTTAATAAATTTGAAATATGTCACTGTAACTCATAAGAATGTTTATATTTGCTAAAGATCTAACAGAAGACCGAAGACTGGAAATAGACCTAGCACCTTAAAATATATAATGAGAGAAAATTACAAACTGGTTCTTACCCTTGTGCCTCTTCAGCTGGGGAAAGCTGCTAATTGTAGTTGCTTGGATTATCTCCACTACAATCTGATACCTGATATTAAAGAGAGAGAAAGGGTTGAGTAGGAGGAAAACACTATTTGTATGAATAATTTTAAACTATACTGATACTAAATAAATACATCCTAGAGCTGTGACTCCTAGCCAAGTTTCACTAAAATAATCCAAAATGGACTGAGCACCTGTAAGACGCTGGGTGCTTGGCTGAGTGCTAGTCAATTCTAAGGCCCTAACAGAAGAATTACAAACATGCCTCCCACCCTTCTCTTATTTCTCCATTTACAAAAGTATTGCTACATGATAATAGGAACGAGGCCCTGTTCAACTCTCTCCTCTCCTCAGTACTCCTTGTTAACTAGAACCAGTAGATTTCAACTCCTAAAATTCATACTGTTCAATGGAATGGCATGGGCTACCTGCAGTCATTTAGATTAATTAAATCATAAATGTAGTTCAGTCACACTAGCCACATTTCAAGTGCTCAGTAGTCACATGTGGCTTATGCACCATACTGAACAGTAAAAACAGAAAGAACATCTCAGTGCAGCCAGATCCTTTGGGATGTGTTTCCTGAAACTCTGAAAGGTATCTACTTGCCTCCAGCCATGCCACACTGCCACTCTCTTGGGGCATTCATTATTTTTCACCCAGAAATGTTCCAGACTGAGAATAAGAGGGTCTGCAATGGGACTCTGGCATAGTATTTTTTTAAGGCTCCCTCCACAGTTCCAATGCACAATGAGAGTTGAGAATCGTTAGATTAGAGCACCAGGCACATATATGTGTAACTGAAAAGATCTTAGTCAAGAAAAATAAATAAAATTTTACATTTTAAATGCTAAGTACAAATGTAAAATTATGGTTGTTTTGAGAGTATTAAACTTGGACCTTCCAGATCAGGTAAAGGTTACTCATTGGTTACTAAGTATTTCCTTAGCCAAAATGATCTGTATTGTGTACTTCCTAAATAGACTGACTGTTTAAGATTCTACCCACAAGAAAGCTATTGAGCATTAATTCTTACTTTGAATACAAGCCTTGCAGCAATTCAGATCAGAGCTATATTTGGTTCGCTTTTAAAACACAACATAAATTCTTTTGCTTTTTAACTAAATGCCAGAGGAGGGAGAAAAATTGATGAAAGGCATAATCACCTACATCAAAGACCACCAAAGCCATCAAAGCTTTACCCCTAAAGCCACATCTTTTTTCTTCACTTGTATACTATAAGCATCCATGTGTAAGTCTCACCACTTCCAAGAGCAGAGTGTTACTGTATTGGTGGCCTCTTGCACCAGACTGTGGTGAATACTACTAGTTGCCGACAGCATCCTTCCTCCTTTTCTTTCTTACTCAGACAGTTTACTGGGGAAAGCAATGCAACACCTATGAGTTAAAGGTACTCAGCTGACATAACTCTAGATGAGGAGATAAAGGCAGAGAAATTGCAGAGTAAGAATCCCATGAAAAGGGTAGACTCCTTTCTGTTCTTGCCCTTCCCTTATTTTCCTGAGCAAAACAAAGATGCAACGGACAAGCACAACAACCCCCTCATCCTTCAGCAACCATAGTCAGAAGTTACAGACTAGAGTGGTGAGGTCAGAAGCTAAGAGTTTAAGTCTCCAGTGACATTGCTGAGCCATCCAAACAGCACAGACTGCCCATCTCAGGATATGTTGCTGTTCCTAACTTAAGCCACAGAAAATTAACTCCTGACTTAAATCATTGTATGCCTATTTGTCTCATGGCCAAATGCCTCCCAAAGGACACACAGCTCTTTGGAAACTCCACGTACACAGAAGGTCTCTCTAGGCTCAATATGCACTTGGATGATGTTTTCAAAGGACATTAACAAACCAGTAGTTTTCTAATGAAACTGCTTTCATTTTAACAACTTTTGGCAAAATACAAACATAGCTTATTATCTGAATTTTCCTGGAAATTACTGAAAAGATGAAGAAATAGCTTATAAGAAGCATACACAGGGGCTGGGAGGATGGCTCAGTAGAATAAACGCTTCCTTGGCAAATATAAGGGTCTGAGTTCAATCCCCGGTTCCACCAAAAAAAAAAAAAAAAAAAAAAAAAAAAAAAGCATACGCAAACCTGGAACTATTAAAGTCGAATATCCCTTACTCAAGTCTTTCATTTAACCCTGGGACTGAGGGAACACTACTCGACTGTACTGACTTTTGACAGGACTCCAGAGCATGTCTTCAAACACACATAGCCTTATAGAAAGATGCCTGGATGTCCAGCCAATAAATTTAATGTTTCTCCGCACAGTAATTCCAATCTTGAGAATTTATTGTAAGTTAACAATTTTAACAGCCACAAAAACAAAAATTTAAAAACTAAAAACCAAAACTACCATGTATGTTGTAGCAGCTTCTATGAAAAGCATGGAAATAATATATGATGTTAAAAATGTCTTTATTAAACATACATTATCTTTTCCTAGATTCCTGTACACAGTGTTATGTTTTTTGCTTTCAGGAAGCCCTGGGAATAGATCAGGTTAGAAAAAGAAAACTCAGTAATACTTATAAAGCCTCTGTTAAATAAATCTTAATGACATATTATTTGTAAAAATATAAAATAGTATACATATTATGAGTGCAGATACAGGTAGATTAAGCAGGGATACAAGGCAAAATAGAGATGAAGTGAAGAGCAATTGCCTTAAAAATTGAACAATTATGAGATTATGAGTCAGGTTTGTTGTTTAAGAAAGGGTCTCGCTATGCCGTTTAGGTTGGCCTTGTGCTCACTTTTGTAGCCCCTAGGCTGATCACCAGTTTGTAAAGATCCTCCTGTCTCAACCTCCTAAGTGCTGGGATTAAAGGCATCAGTGAGCTTTAAACTGAAAATTTCCAAACTGTTTTTGCCCTTCTCTCCCTCCCTCTCTCCCTCTTTTAGCTATGGATCTTTGCCTACTCAAATTCACTCTTTCATGCTTAGAAAGCCTTCCTTGCTTCTCCATGTCTGCAGCAGAACCATGTTTCTCCTCCTCAAAATTTTACTATTTTAGGTGTCTAACATACTAGGAAACACAACTCCTAAAGCCCTACTGTCTGTGCTCTGAACATCTTTACACAAACTCCTTTCTTGTTCCTCCACCAGCCACCGTGCTTGTTCAAGCCTGTGGCTTACATGTGGGTCACTAGGCCAGCTAAACAGTTTAGCTGTCCCCCTAATTCTATCCTGCTCTCCTTTCAACCAAACTAGCAAGTGCACCTCCCTGAGAAGCTCATTTTCACCTCCTTTGCTCAATACTTCAGCAACCTCTTCAAAGAAGTAGCAGATAATATTCTAGCCTGCATTCCCTCTAACACATTCACACCAGCACTCTGATGTGTTCCAACTTTTTCTCTTTGACATTATGACTTTATCCAGCTTAATTTCTATACTGTTCTTCAAAACTCTATGCTCTTGTTTATGCTGTGTCCTTCCATAGTTATCTCCCTACTTGTCCACCAAACTGAATCTTACATTCATTTTTTCTCCCTCATCTTCCCCAGTGACCTGTAATGCACATTTTCTTTCAAATGAAATTCTAAATTACTTCTTTATATTGCTATTTTAAAGAATCACGCTCCTAGCTGGGCATGGTAGTACACGCTTATAATTCCAACACTTAAGAGGCTGAGGCAGGAGAACTCAGAGTTCAAGGCCAGGCTATCATACAACAGTCTTGTCATCAAACCAAACCAAATGAAACCAGAGTAACACACAAAGATGCTACAAAGAAAATTGCATGTCCAGTCATTTCAGGACCTAACAGTCCTTCAAAAAATGGTGACACATAAGCATAAGGTAACATTATGGCTTTGTCTGTATTAAGGACACTGTATTTTCTTTCAAGATCCCCATGTAGATCTTGAGCCTGCTGAAGACAGGGACTGTTTTGTGTTCTCCTATAGTATCTATCTCGGTATTAACCATATGATAAGTACTCAATAAATATTAATGAACTAAAATTTAACAGATACACAGAATATTTGGAATAATTTGTTCTTTTGGTATTTTTAGTGATTCATGCTTTGGAACAAATGAGTCACCAATGGTACTAAAGAGAACATACACCACCTGAGTAAAAAGTTAACATCAAATCATAATGTAATGCCAACTAACATTTATAGATTTATTTTGTTAGGTACCTGTTTAGGTATTTTAATTCACATGATCTCAATCTTCATAATGGGTCTATAATTACCTCCATATGGCAGAGGAAGAAACTGGATTTCTGTTGGTTTAAGAAATGGTTACAAGGTACCACTGCTTTTACAGCCAGAGTTACCAATGAGAGTTGCCTGACTTAAAGCTCATATTGCTCAGCATTTTCCTGCTACTATACAATAAGGTGAGACAAGGTCTACCTATATGGTTCAGGCTGGCCTTGAACCCACTGTGTAGCCCAGGTTGGTCTCAAATTCATGGCACTCCTGCTTCCGCCTCCTCTGGTGGTACTACAGAGTTGCACCAACACATACAGCCTGTTATGGTTTGTGTATAGGTGTCTCCTCCCACCCCACCCCCAAGCCTCATGCAGCCATGGAGCAGCTTCTGGAGTTTGTGATGGATTATTATGGATATAAGTGCTACCCCGGGGTAATCTGCATTTCACAGTAAGGAGGAAAGAAAAGCTAGCTGCTTCAGCTGCTGCTACTCCCTCCCTTAGCACTCCTGCTCTTTGATGCTGCCATGAAAAGTTGTTTTTGGCCATGTGCCGCTCTGCTTTGGAGCCAGATGAATATCATGGAGTAAAACTTCCAGCAACTGTGAGCTGAATAAACCTTTCCTTCCTTCATTTTGGGTATTGTGTATTTGTCCCAGCAATGAGAGAAGAGTATCTGAAGCACAGTTTAAAGCTTATGTTGTTGAAGCCTGTTCAAAGTACATAAACTGTTGACTCTTTTGGTATGTACTATGTAGGGAAATGGTACATGTGTGTTTGTAAAACACATATAAAGATTACTAAAGTACTTTAGCCCAATCAAGTACTACCAAGATCACTGTATCCAAAAAGAAGGGGTTTGTAGATCCACAACACTGGAGTAGAGCAAGAACACTCAACAAAGGAAAAGGTAACACTGTTCTGAGGAAGATTGCAGTGGTTCAATGACATTTAGATGAAGCATTCTGATGGGCTTAAAATTGGGCTGTTTTGTAAAAGGGTCATTTTTGGATGGATGAAGGTCCCATATCTTTGGGAAATACAGATTATAACATCTGCTATGCTGAGTTCAGAACCCTTTCATCTGCACCTGTTTATATGGATTATAAACTGAAGCTGCTTCTGTGTCATTCTTTCTTTTTTTTTTGGGGGGGGGCAGGGGGAGGGAAGCCAGGGATTGAACTGAAGCCCTTGCACTTGCCAGGGAAGTGCTTATTCTACTGAGCCATCTCTCCAGCCCCTTTCTGTGTCATTCTTACTGCTATCATTCCAAGCAGCAAAGTTTCTGATGGGCTAAAATTTTAGAGAACAAAACTTCTTAAGGAGTAAGAAAGCACAAAAAGAGGATTTTAATGACATTTACAGCTGTACTATATATGTAGGTAAAATCTTGTAATTTGTTAATTTTGTCTCTAGCTTTAGTCTGTTTATTTTAGCTGGATAAATAGTTGGGTATTTTTATTTCTCTGTCTGAGCCAACCTTTGCTCTCTCTAGATTGGCATATTTTCATTGAAGAAAATACAGAAAGCACAACAAAGTTAACCACTCCTCATATTTGGCACATTTTTATATCATTTTCCCTAGGCAAATTATATTTTTCACACTATAAGACTGGGTTTATGACATGCATACTATTTTAGAGCCTCTTAAACAATGACAGTTAATATTTTCCCATGTATATATGTATGTATGTATGCATGTATGTATGCATGTATGCATACATGCAGACAGGATCTTGCCATGAATTTCAGACCAGCCTTGAATTCACTGGGTAGCCTTTTCTGTTCTTAAACTCAGGGCAAACCTTTTGCCCAGTCTTCCAAGTGCTGGGATTATAGGCATGCACCACCATGCCTAGGCTTTCCATCATACTTAAATATGCTAGTGCCATGTCACCACCAATACATGATATATAGTTACACTACAGTTTTTAAAACCAAACCATTACTACTGAACATTTTGGAGATTTCAAACTTTTCTCTATTTTAAATAAAAAATAAATAATGTAAAAATTTCCTGGAAAATCTACACTCATGATTATTTCCTTAAGATAAATAATTATGAATCAAAACTGTATAAAAACAATGTATCTTCATATTATGGATCTGTTACAAAAATGATGTACAAATTTACATACTTATTAGCACACTTCAAAAAGGATGTTTGGACAGAACACTGGGGTAACAAAGTATCAGAGGCCCGCTACCCCAAAGACTGAGGAAATTCATCTTTATACTCATAACATATAGGAAGCTCTGGACCACAGTGGGCTGAAGAGGGAGGTGTCCTGAAGTAATGCAATCTGGAAATATATTAAGTAACAGTTCTTAGTGTTTAAGGAAAGTGATTATTTTCTTAGTCTTGATTAGATCTGACAATCATCCTAATGTTCCACATATTCATTTTCCAGTTACCAGAGCACATAGAAATCACATTTACACAAACAACAGAAACTATGATCCCCTGCCTATCTGGTACTCTTTGGTTAATTTCAAGAGGCAAACATATTCTCTGTTATATATGCCTGGTATCTGCTACTGTTCTTCATATTTTTTTTATCATTTATTAATGTTACTATTAAATGTTTACTTTTTGAGACAAAGTCTCACTATGTAGTTCACGCTGTCTTTGAACTTAACTATGTAGCCCAGACTGACTTCAAACTCAAGGCAATTCTCCTGCCTGAGCCTACCAAATGCTGGGGTTACCAGTATATTCCACTCTGCCTGGCTTGTTTGCTTTTATACATGTATAGTACTGTTGTTATGTTTCATTCTCAATGCTTATATCAAGCATTTTTGCCCAGCATATTTCCTGATTATCTTTGTCTAGTTTCATATTCTGTACTGAAAATGTCCTAATGACTTTCTTATACATTTTAAGGTTTTTTGTTTGTTTTAAGTAAGACTGCTTTTCTTCTTCATCCATTAAACCTATTCAATTTTGGGATTGAGAATTTCATTGCTATCTCCTGACAGTTTCTTGTTTTGTTTTGTTTTGTTTTTTAACTTTTACTAGGAAACTGACAAGACTTGAAAACTACATTACTGAATTACATGCATAGTCTCATTAACTATCACAAACATCCTATAAAAAATTATGTTTTCCACTTCACAGTTCAAAATGAGGCTCAAGATAAGATCATACAGTTCAAAAACAGCAAAACTAAAATACAAACAAGTTGTTCTTGACAAGAGTCTACTTGAGATGACTTATTTATACAATACAGGGTTATCAAACTATATCCTGTGTGGTTCCAGAACCTACTTGGAACTACGCTAGAGCCAGCTTGTGAAGCTTGAGCTAGTTAATGAGATCAGGTTGTTAAATTTTAGGAACCAGACCCATTTGTTATGGCTTAGACCTAAAATGTCCCCCAAGTCTCATGTGGTTAGAGATGGGCCTTTGGGGAGGTGGATGAGGACTGGAATGTCACCAGTAGCTGAAACACTGACAGGTCATAATTTAATGGTTTCACTGAGAGGTAATGGAAATGCATCATGGAGACAGAACCTTGCTTGGAGAATGTATCTGGTTCCTGGCCCTTCCTCTCTCAGGCTTTCTTAGTATCTGCTTCCCAGCTACCATGAGGAGAACAGCTCTTCTCTGCTTTGCCCTTCTGCTATATTTCTGCCTCACTACAGGCCTAAAAGCAATGAAGCCAGCTGTTGATGGACTGAAACCCTGAGCCAAAATGAATCCCTCATTTATGCTGTTCTTCTCACTTATATGGTCATAGCAATGAAAGGATTACTAGCACACTATTATTATTAAAAATTAAATATATAAACTTATAATAATTTTTTAAAAGATAATAAGCACTAAAACCTTTTGTGGTGATATACTCTTGTAATCCTAGGGCACTAGGAAGCTGAGGCAAAAGGATCACAAGTTTGAGCCCAGTGTAAGTAATTCAGCAACTCAGGGATAGCCTGTCTCAAAAAAGTGAAAAACAGCTTGGTATGAAGGCTGTTTTCAACTGTCAGAACTGGAGGAAAAATCCAACTTTCTCCTAATAACTTATTCATTTTATTATTTATATATGTTTATGAGATTGCTACATCTATACTATCAGCATGGCAGAAATGTTACACAAAATGAGGTGCTGCTGCAAATCTCTTTCCAGTTCCACATTCTTTTACTTCTCCTGACATCCATATAAAAAATTACACACACACACACACACACACATACACAAACACGACAGAGAGACAGAGACAGAGACATAGAGAATGAGAATCTTCACTGTGTAGTTTGGGCTAGCCTTATACTCATTACATAGCCCAGACTGGCCTTGAATTCATAGAAATTCTCCTCAGTCACCAGAGGGCTGGGATTATAGGTGTGTGCCACTACACTTGGCACAACTCCACATTAAGTGACATCATATTGGTAGCTCTATGTTGCCTACAGCTAAGGTTTTGTCACCACAGAAAACATCTGCAACTAGTCAGACTTCTTCTTGCCACACCCAAAAGCCAGGTGAAAACGTTACTTGCTGGCCACTTCTACCATTTTTCACTACCATTCTTTTAAAAGACCTTGTGAATCACAAAACCCAAGGAGGAACACATCATCACTTTTCTCTCTTTCTCCTTCCTTCCCTCCTTTTCTTCCTCCTTTTTCTTCTCTCTCTTCCCCACCCCCTCTCAGCATTATCCATCCCTACCTCTTAGCTCTTCATTCCAAGTATAGGAAGCCTCATCTGTGGTCTTAATCTTAAGTCATTCACTCCTCCCTAGTGGGAGAGGAGATTTATTTTAAATCTCCCACAGGGAAGCAGGAATTGGGCACAAGAAGCACATCCTAGCCTCTCTCTTCTCCTGCCTCTTAAAAACACGTGTTCTTTCCTTCCAGGGGCTGCAAGCAGGGGGACTCTAGACCTGCCAGGGAGATAGGAAAGCAAGCACAAGGGAGCTTGCTCTGGTCCAACACTACCAGATGAGAAAAACTACCTAATTCTGGATTTTTGTTTCTGAAAGCACATTCTTGCACATGAAAACAAAGTTCTCAATTATCTATCAGTAAGGTATCATTTTGGTTGCCATTTGCTTTTCCCTGGCTCAAAAATAGTTCAGATCTCAGAGTCGAGAGAGGACATTTATTTACTAGGCCTCAAATCCCAAAGCTTAACACAACAATGTAGAATGCTACTAGTGATTAATTCTGTTCACCACTAATGATTATGATAACAGTAACAGTTACAACTAACAATTGGGAATATGCCAAATCTTGAGCTAAGTGGTTTACCTAAATTGACTTGTGGTCCAAACAATCATTCATGGGCCAGGCACATAACATAGGGCATATGCACCTGCCTGGCAAGCACAGGGTCCTGAGTTTGATCCCCAGTACCCATCACACAAAAAAGGGTTACAATCATTCTAGCTATCCACAGTATCAGTCTTGCTCCAATTATAAGTACACAGTAAATTTTGAAAATTTCTGGGAGATCATTAACTTCTTCACATCAAAACTTCCTTTCATGACTGTCTATCAGTGCTCAATAACCTTTCCTTCTGTATGAAAATAATATATACCATATGAAATGATCACCTTTTAAAAAAAAATCTTTTATTTGGTATAGTGTCTCACTATGCAGCTCAAACTCGTAGTGATTCTGTCTCAGCCACCCTAGCACTGAGATTACAGGCATGTACTACCATGCCTGGTTTTGGGGCTGGCACAGTACACCTGGGATTCCAGAGCTGGGATGGTATATGGTACCAGAAATCAAACCTGGATCATTGTGCTTGCTAGGCAGGTGCTTAAACCACCAAGCTATCTCCTGAGCCCAATATACTCACCTTCTATGTTGGTGTCCTCTCCTATTTCTAAAATATCAACAGAATGAACTAAGTACATCTGAAGTCAATATATTTTTATATCTCAGAAAACTAAAAGATTTTTCAGAACATTTTTCATAAGCAGCCTCAAATTTTGTTCTTTTTAAAACAAAATTTATATTTATTCATTTCATAAAAATTTACCAGTATCTGCTCTGTTTATCCTTTCTGGTTTTTCATCTCCTTGTCCTCCCACACCAAGCTTTTTCCTTAGCAGTTTGTATGTGTTTACTGATTTCTGACATGCTCCGTTAGATAAGTCTCACCATGTGCTCAGTTTCTTCTTTCATGTTCCTTTATAACATAATCCTGTTTCACTCATTCAAATAATTTAAATACTTCACCAAAGCAAGTGATTTTAATATACTATATTCAAATCCAGAAGGACTTAAACAAATTCAGATACAAAGCCCATTTTCTTAAAGAGAAAATACCAAATTCTTACTGTAACCCATTCTACTATTATCATCTAAAGTTAATTATATTCATTTCCTCTTGCTTCATTTTAGCAAAAGAGAAAACATCTACTCAATGCTGAATAATTCTTTTTTAAATTTAAAGCCTTTCAATATAAAATTTCCTTTCTAGTTAGTAATTTCAGGTTCTCTATTTTGTTCTTTTCCTGAGGGGTCAGAAACCCAGGACTGAAAAAGAAAAACCTTAGATTGGCAATAAATGAAACTCTGAATATATAACCACCTATTATTACCCTCACAGTCTACCTTAATAACAGACAGTAATACTTTTGATAGTACTGTTCTATACACATAGGATTGGTGCCAGCCAAGATTCGCAGCAGCAGATAGAGTTAGTTCTACATTTGGTGAAAAAAAAAACAACACAAAGATGGGGGTCTGGGCTGCTGCTGTTTTCTGCCCACCTGGCTCACAAGTCAGCCACCACAGGAATTTGCAATCAGATGAACCTGCACTAAAATTCCAGCTTTGCTACCTGTTAGCTATGTGATCCCAGCCAAGTCATTTGACTTTCTTCAATTACAAAAATAGAAAAATAGTATCTAAAACACATTTTAGTGAACAAACAAGATGAGTATTATAAAGAATCCAACAGTTTTCAATACATAATAGACACTATAAAATATGTGATACAGTAGCACAAACAACTTGTTGCCTGCCTTAGCTCATATAATTTTATCTTTCTTAGTAACAGAGCTCTCCATTTTCTAATTGGGCCTAAGGTTGCCCATAATACAATTAACTACTATATCTTGATTATTCTGGCCATTAAAATATAAGCAGAAATAAGTGGCAGCTTCTAGAAATTTCCTTGAGAGTCAGTGCATGTGCTTTACTTACTATTCTTTCCTTCCCTTTATCCCACTTCTTAGAATTAGGACGTGAAGGATGGTATCCCCTGGACCATCAGGATTTTGAACTGCATCCTTAATGATGGCAGAGCTGTGAGCTGGAAGGCGCCTGGGTTTTTGAGGAAGGCAGAGCCCCTCAAAAGGTCTTGAATTTTATCCTGTACTAATCTTGCCATTGATGACATCATGAATGATCTTAAAGAATACTACTACATGAAAGTAGGCGAATAAAGAATACTACATCTTCTTAGAAGAGTGGAATCTACAAAAGTCAAACTTATAATAGCAGAGAGCAAAGTAGTGGTTATCAGGGGCTGGGACATGAAGGAAATGTGGCAGCTCTAGCCCAACCATACAAAGGTACAGTTACAGAGGGTAAATAATTTATTGAGAGCTAACATTCATCTCAATGATTACAGTTAGTAATATTAGATTGTATACTTGAAGTTTTCTAGAAGAGTTGATCCTAATTATCTCACCATGCACATACACACACACAAAAAAAATCAACACTAACCATTTAAGGGGATGGATTTTAGTCTGACGGTGATAATGTATACCAAGAATACTATATACCACAGATATATGTATCTTTTCTCAACTGATGGGAGTAAAAAAAGAAAAAGTGCTAAACTTTGGGTAAGTCATCATTATTTGGGAGTTTTCTCTAATTTTCAGCTCAATCAAATCCTAACCAATGAAAGTCCTCCAGACTATTTGTGAAATTAAACCTCTGGTTCTCAGTCAGCAGTAACAATTTCCTCCAGGGGCTATTTGGGTCGTGTGGGACCATTTTTGGCTGTCACACTTGAAGCAGTACTGTGGGCATCCAATGAATACAGACCAGGGAGGCTACACCTCTACCACAAGCAGAACACTACCATAAAGAATTATATAGCTCTAAGTGTTAATTTTACCAAGAGTGAGAAACTTCAGGGTAAACATCTCTCTCTGCAAAGTCAGTGTTTTTAAAAAAAAAAAAAAAAAAAAAAAAAAAACCATCTGATTCATTATAATAAACATGCAAAAGAGTGAATATTCTCAACAACTACCGCATATCTCAAACTAGTTTTCAATGAATTACAATACTAATTTATACGACATGACTTCTAACCAAGGTTTGAGATTGCTAGCATGTGGAAGAATATTCCATTTAAAAGAGATAAACAATATTAGCTGTATATTATAATCACTTGAGCTTTAAAGTACTGATGCCACAGTTCCTCCTTAGACTGAGTACATAAAAATTCCTATGAGTGAAGCCCTGATATCTGTATTTGCTGTGGAGACATGTCTTAGAAATATGCCTATACTTCCACAGTGTAGGCAACACTTGCTTCCTGACCCACAATTTGCCTGGTCTTTTATAAAAGGTACTAATAAAAAGGAAGAACATTTCAATTCTCCTTTAATATGTATTTGGACTCAATTTTATCTTTGAAATAAAGAAATGGTCCTTTCTAGCACAGCTCCAACTGCTGAATTTTATAAATAGTGGCACCTGTATTCTCAGTTCTGGTCTGCCTTCCTGGATTTGTAGCATCAGCCACCACACACACCAGCAGCAGGAAACTTCTTCACCCCCCCTTTCATATCCTGCACCAAGATGGCTTTCACATTTTTGGCTGCTTTGTTGCTAACAGTGTTGACTACTGTTCCCATTAAGAAACCATGGAAAACTCAAAATACTGTACCCATCTAGAAACCACATCTTCATTTATATATTGGATGCTAGGCAAAAAAGGCAGGTATGTAGCTACAAAGGACAGTGAAATATTATGAAAGACTGGAGGATTCTAATACATAGCTAAGGTTTAAGACCTACCAATTAGGTATATTTGAAGGAAGCATTTCTAGCTTTCTATTATGGAAGCACCTCATGCTGACAAAGGAAATAACCAAGCTATTCCAGAATGATAAACCTTCAAGGTTTTTTGGACATTCTAGTCTAGCAGGGTAGAATCACTGTTTCTTTTTGAAAATATGCATCTATCTTCCAAATAAGAAGAAATAAAAGTGGATTATTTCATCAGCTGTTTAGTCTGAATAAAACACATTCACTGCCTAAGAACAATCTGAAGATAGTGACCTAAAACACTACTAAAGTCAGACAGCAGAGTACTCTAACTGTACCAGGAAAACAACAGAATAGTTCAGACTGATTGAAAACAGCAGCTCCCTTAAGTGTTAGGATGCTGAAAAGCCTCAGCAATATAGACTTTAAACAAATATCTAATAAAAAGCAATTTAACTGTAACAGATTTGACACTTAAATAGGAGAAATTTTATATCAACCAATAAATAACAACATCATTTATGCAATATCATCTACATTTGGTATAAAAAGATAAACCTCTGCTAGAACAGTTCTCCCAGTATCCTTTCTAGGTATAACTGTTTAAGAAGCAGAGAATCAAGGTTAACTTTCAGGTCTGTTCCTATGAAACAATGGATAAGGATAAATGCCCCAAGAATAAAGGACATCCCAGCACCATTTCAGACAGCCAGAAAATCCACTGTAAGGAAAGCCAAGTAGTTGCCTCACAGTCACGAAGCTAGAGGAAGACATTTCTGGATATGCAGTATTCACAAAAGTATTCAAACAGTAATTCCATATGGGTGTATCTATAATTGAAAAAAATTCCTTCTGCAATATTTTATCCTAAGGTTTAAGACAAACCTGTTAAAAAGATGACAAATTCTTCAGGATTATCATGATGTTATAGTTGATGTTGCCATTTGTATGTGACTCTTTCAAGGAAAAGACTTTTCAATTCCTTGTTACAAGAGAATTTTCAACCCTTTTATGAGAAATCATCACCAAGGTCCCTGAGATTTAAACAAGCAGCTAAAAGCTAATAAAGATGCAGAAGTTAGAGAATCATTCTAGGTGGACTCGGTTATTTCACCAACTTAAACCTAGAAATGTATTTTTCTTTTAAAAGATCAGACTATAGAGCTTGATTATCTAATCATCAAAGTACCTCCAAATTATCTTCTCACTGGCTATAAAACTGCAGGAAATGCAAAGTCTGGCAGTAAAATGGTCAGCACAAAAGGGCTTATCATACATGAACAGGAGTAATATGGAAAATATCACTTCTACTTCTCTTCTGGAGAGTTAACAACTTAAGTTTGCAGACCAAAAATTAGAGAAAAAGAAGGGCTATAAGAATAGCCAACATTGTGGCCCTCACCCTTCAAGGACAGTGAGGACTCAGGACATAAGAAAGCCTATACTGTAACATCCTGTAACTTAGTTGTGTTCCAAAGTTTCTGATCAAGGAGATTATGGGACCACAGAGGAAAGTGATTGATGATGCAGAGTGTACTTAAGGAATCACATGGAGAGAAAACATCTTCTCAGGCTTTCACAGAGCAAATCAGTCAAGCAATGCCCGTGACTCATGTACATGCCTAACACTGCCAAAAGATCTACAAATTGCTGTACAACGTTTCAGGGTAATTCCTGAGGGGATTTGACTGACCTTAGCAAATACAAAAGTTACATTTTTTTGTTATGTAGGTCTTGCTTCAACTTTGTCTTAACAATCCAGCAGAAAAGTATAAAAATGAGGTATAAAAAGTAAATCCATATTAATATGCTGAGTTGAAAAAGGCTCAAGTCAACAACTTCTGATATTGCCAGTCAGGCAGATAACACTACTGTTATGGACTCCTGGACTATACTGGATTACTTTGCTGAATTCATACACCTACAATATATGAATGGCAATGGAATATCCATCTCTGACAAAAGTAAATAAAAGGGGGGATATAAATGAAGGACCATTTTGCAGTAACAAAAAAAATTAAATAAATAAATATATATATACACACACACACACACACATCTGTATATACAACATAGCATAGATATACAGCTACTTTCTTAGTTCAATGAGAAGAAAATTTTGGGGGCCAGGGCGGTGGCTCAATAGAATAAGCACTTGCCTGGCAAGCACAAGGGCCTCGGTTCAATCCCTGGTTCCGAAAATACTCAATCCTAACAATACTGCCCCTCAGAGTCAGCCCTCAATAATCTACCTTTCTTATGAAGTACTGCCCTTTGCCAGCCTTCTAAGATAGATGAAATTCACGCAAATCAAATGGCAATACCCCTCCCAAAAAACTGACAGACGAAAATTTTGAACTATTAGTGTTTAGACAAGATATGTCTGCATCTTGTACTGTAACTACTATGAAGGCAACAATATGCAATGTATTAATTATTGTAACTGTCCTACTAACCTGTTTTGAAACTATCTCATTGCTACTTCTTTCTTAATAAAATTAATGTAAAAAAAGGAAAATATCCCTTCCAGATGTCTGTGTTACATAAATCCTGTTAGTATCAGATGCACCATAGGGCAGATAGTGACAGGAAAAGGTTGTAATATACAACACTTTATTTTACTTTTATTTATCAAGAGTCACTGGAGGGGCTGGGGAAACACTCCAGCGGCACAAGCGCCTGCCTGGCAAGTGTAAGATTGTGAGTTTGATTTCCAGTACCACAAAAAAAAAGTCACTAGAAACTGAAATTATACAAACAATGCTCCATGGTCATCAAAACACATTTTAAAAAATGTATACAACTCAATTAATTAATGAACAGATAAAGAAAATGTCATGTATTCACCCATACACATTATGAAGCCAAAACCTGGAATGAAGTACTGACACATTACAACATGGACAAATGTTGAAAACATGAAGCTGGGTAAAAGCCAGGCACCAAAGGCTACATAATTGTTGATTCAATTTATATAAAATAACTAATATGCAAATTCATAGACAGAAAATAAATTAGTGGTTCCCAGGGGACACAGAAGTTGAGAAGGAGAAAGTGACTGCTAATAGGCACAGGGATTTAAGAATGATTAAAATATTCAGGAATTAGAACATATTGATTGCTTTTTTTTTACTTATCTTTATTTATTTATTTTTAATTCAAAAACAAATAGCAATGAGACAGTTTCAAGACAAATTAACAGGACAGATCCGATAAATTAATACACTGCAAACTATTTTTGAAATGTTTTGGTATCGTACAAGGTGCATACATGATATTATACTTACAGATATTATTATAGCAGATGTCTCTAATCAGTAGATTAAGAGAATGTAGCTGTTTACTTATCTTATTTTTTTATACCTGTATTATATCACAGATTCATAGAACATATTGATTGTACAGTGCTTGAATTCCCTAAAGACTACTGAATGGTACACTTTCAAGTGGTGACTTTTATGTAGGTAAACTATACACTAATTTGTGAAAAAGGCATAGCCTTGAGTTAAGTATTGCTACCGTCCCTTAGCTCTCAATGCCCAACAAAGGCCCAACTTCCTAGGATGTCCAAGGTGCCATCCTTCAATCTTGTCCTACTTAGAAGATCAAGAGAAAGTTATCTTTGAGAAAGAGTTAAGCACTCACCCCTTTTCTGTTTCATCACATATTAGTGAGGAAAGGGAAAATGTAAAATCAGAATTGCCAGTTAATTTTTTGATACTTATGTTAAGGTGATCCATAATGTTCCTACTTGGATCAAAGTAAGTTTTTCAATCATTCTAGTGCAGCAGATACCATGATTTTATTATGTAAAGGGAAACTCATGCTGAGATACTTTTATGGCTAGATAATGAACTCCACAATTTAATTAGTTCTGACAACTTGACTAGCAAATTTTCAAGATGAATTATAAGATTCATTCATCTTATAGTACAGAAACTGCAAAATGAGATGTTAAAAAGAACTAGTAGTTGATCATTTAAAATAATTTGTTCTGATTTTTAAAATCTCTTTCAAATCTATTTTTTTTTTTCTTTTCCTTTCCTTGAGACAGGTTCTCACTACCAGCTGACAACTTAGGCTGGTCTTGAGCTCACTAGATAGCCCAGGCTGGCCTTAAGCTCGTTGTAATACTACTACCTCAATCTCCCAAGTGCTAGACTTACAGGCATGCACTACATACCTGCCTGACATCTTTTTAATAATGCCATTAACTATGTTTTAAATTATATGAAGTGCTGAAATTCTTTGGTAAGCACAATGAAATATTCACAAGTCTGGAAGAACAATGACTACTGATCCACTTAATCTGTCACTGTTGGTTCAAAGTTGTTTTCTTAAACTCACTTGAAGTTACCAAGGCTAATGCAAAACAACATGGAATATTGGCTCTTGAACTATCAGTTTAAATGCTACACTTTTCAAAACAGGATTTCTGGATTCAGACATAAATAATCACAAATCCATAGTAAATGACTAACATTTAGGCCTCTTAAGATTATACATGTAGGAACAACAAACTATTCATGTGTTGCATAACATAAAAAGTAAACTACAACTGAATTTGTAATGTACACATTTGTGGAATCCAAATTAACAAATACTGCCATAAGAACACTATGTCCTCTACCATGTTGTTCTTTTATGTGGTGTATTATTCAAAACACAAAATTAAATAGCATAAATCACTTTAATGGTAATTCCAATTCAATGGTAAATGTAGCAAATGTAAAATACTCAGGTACTTCAAAGACTCCATTTTAGGCCATGTTTTACTTTTCTATCAGTGACTTATCAAAATTACTAATGAAAATTAAAAACTGACATCACAATATTCTTTCTTCTTCATGTATTATCATTAAAACAGAAGGGTAAGCAAAGGAATAAACCTAGAAAATTCACAAACTAGACAATATAAAACAGAAGGGTAAGCAAAGGAATAAACCTAGAAAATTCACAAACTAGACAATATAGGCATATACTACAAAAGAAAAACATAACCTGAGGGAGATATGCTTCCCTACGAAAGGTTCCTCTGATGTTCCTCTGATACTTTCAAGTGTAATTACTTAAAACAGTTAATCAAGTAGAACACCTTATCACAAGACCCAAACGTCTACATTTTCTAAGAAAAATAAAAACCAACACAATGCTCTACACTGTAATTCAAAAAAATATATTCTCCAAATATTTTTCTAAGGCAGGCAGCTGAGCAATTAAGCAGGTACTTCCAACAACTCAAAGGCTTTTAATCCATTATAATATAATTATTGAAAAAACCCCAATTCTTACAGAAAAAAAAAAAAACTATTCTAGTTATACTGTTGAGAAAGTAGGCAATAAAATTTAGCTGTCTTTAAATGTTAAAATTTATGGATTTATTTCTGCTTCTCTGAAAAAAAATCTCTTTTATAGACACACTTTACTGTTACAGTTGCATACCTCAGTTGCTTCAAGAACTCTACATCAGAACTGCCATTGATAAGCTTGATGAACTCTTCATAAGAAGGAGCATAGGTATAGGCTCTCTTGTGTTGCTCATTCATCTGTTCTCTATACTCCAACTGGGAAAGCAGCATTTGGTTAATGTAGTCTGGATTACTCAGGAAATCAATGACTATCTTCAACACTGTGGGAAGCAAAAGAAAACACAACTAAAAATAGATATTCTTCAAGGGAATTATATTTCTATCACATAATTGAAACTACATCTAGGAAACATTTTTCAACAAACTAAATGGGGGAAATTAAAAGTTATTCAAATGTTTTTAATGTGTATCAATATATGCATATATGAGTGTACACAATGAAGGTTGCCTATGCCTCTGAAAATGTTACTATACATGGTATGGTTAATTGGTCATTTTAATAACTGAGTGAATCGTAAAGGAGTATTGAAAAGAAATTACCTGGAAGCTGGACGTGTGATGCATGCCTATAATCTGAGTACCTGCAAGCTTGAAGCAGGAGGATTATTGTGAGGTTGAGACCAACCTGAGCTACAAAGTGAGTTCAAGGCCAGCCTGAACTGAATAGTGAGACCTTATCTCACAAAGACTCAAAGAAGACCAAAAAAAAAAAAAAAAAAAAAAAATCTGGAACCCAAGTTCCTAACAAAGCTATGACAATTAAGTATACTGAATTTTTCTTCTACTTCTTTTTTTTGGCAGTACCAGAAATTGAACTTAGGACCTTGCACTTGCCAGGCAGCCACTAACACTACTGGGCAATATCCCTGGCTCTTCTACTAAAGGCTCAATATGTTCTTGAAATACATCAAAAATGTAATATGCTGAAAGATGGAAGTCAACATTCCCATAAACAGATAAAGCAGACTTCAGGGAGGAAGTTGTTAAAACGTCAATAACACTATATAAATCCATTCATTAACTTTGGATTAAAAATTTCTCCTTTCTCTGTCGTTGGTGATATGAGTTAATGGGGACTGCTAGCTAATCCTGAGATGAATGGATATTCAATCAATAGCTTTCTCATTAGTTTGAAATTTTGAGCTAGAAAATGTTTCTTTTAGTTCATATTTTCTTCCACTTTTCTTATCCTGGTTTAAGAATTTCCTGGAGTTAGTTGACTTTTTCCAGTATTCACATAGCATTATGACATACTATTTTTTATTTAAAGACACAGAGTTATGTATAGTATTATCACTGAGTTTTTCATTTATTATTTTTTTTGTAGAACCAGGGATTAAACTCAGGCCCTTGTGCTTGCCAGGAAAGTGCGTATTCTACTGAGCCATCTCCCAGGCCCTATCACTGAGTTTTACAATACATACCTTAATCTCATAGCTCATATAATATATCATAAATGCATATATTACTAATTTAGATAACTCAAAAGGTCTCTCACATGAATGCTTCCTGGTGGAAATCATGAGATCTGCATTATATACTGGGAAATATGTTACATAAAACAATCTGAATTTATCATAAAGTATTTTAATTTCCAAGATACTTTATTTCCCTTAAGTCCCACAGCACACAAGGTCTACAGAGGTGCTATATAAAACCTAACACATTAATTCATATACTTACTATAATAGTAATATTAATTTTATAACTTTACCTTTTGTCGTAAGAATTTCTGCAAGCATGATACGTAAGCTGAGGGACTGGACATTCTTTGAAGGGAGGAGACAAAACACCAGAACTTGAGAACACATTTGCAGGAATCTTAGTTCTTCCTCTGAGTTCCTCAAGCATGTATGCAACACAAAAGGCCTTGCCTGTTCTTCATGCCTAAAAAATAAATCAGTAAAAAAAGGAAAAGGAAGGAAAGGAATTTCTAGAAACAATTCAGCTATGTCCCACTAGACAAAACACATTTCAAATGCCAATACTTTAGTAAATAATTCTTTACCTTCTCAACAATACTACTAATCAGTAATTTCCTCAATCGTAGCCTTATCTGGAAAACTTATGCCTGAATAAAGATAAATGTATGATGCCCTTTGGGGATTTCAAATGAAATCATGGTATAAACTTTAAGTAGTAACAAAATTTATAGGTAACTCTCAAATCCTATTAACAATCCAAAAAGCTGTAAGTATTTTCTTGAGTAAATAAATTTTAAATCTAAATTTAAGGTCATCTTAAATGCGACCCTTAGTTTCATTAAAAAAAAAAAAAACTAAGCATAAACCAGGGTCATTAGTCACCCTTCTTGAATAGGAGATCACAGGATAACAACTCTATGGGTTATTCTCTAGTGATGACAGGGTCTGTTACTTTAATGACACAAAATTTGATAGCAAGCTGCCTTCTGTGAGGCTCCCAAGTTCCTTCCAACCTTGGCTGTGGACATCCTTCTCAGCACTAACCCCATCCCAGGACCACTAATTCCGAAGATACAAGCGATGAAAAGTAGAATAAACTCTCTACATATACTTCGCCACATAATTCTTTTTCTTAATTGCAAATCAAGAAAGCTTGGTATATTAATTTTTCTAAGCTGTCTAAATAAAAGACAAAGTGTAAAAGATTCTTACAGTAACTACTGCTAATGCTGAGGAAGAAAAAATAGAAGGAAAAAACGTAATAGGTACTAAATAGGTAATGAAGCAAATATAGAAAATATGCATGCAGGGGCCCTTATGACCAATGTCTCTCAGGAGCTCATTAAAAACTGAAGACTAAGGGGCCGGGGAGATAGCTCAGTGGAATAAGCACTTCCCTGGCAAGCACAAGAGCCTGAGTGCAATCCCCAGTTCTACTAAAAGAAAAAAAGAAACTGAAGACTGGCTTCTATAGCACATACACTAAAAAGGGAACAACTTCCTCTTTCTTCTACAACCTAGAGGAATTTCATCCTAATGTGCAGAGCCAATATGAAGAAAAGATTTTTTCTTAAGTTTTATCTTGAAAATAAAACAAAATTTCAAAACAAGATATTAGGAAAATAATGATGGTTAACACACTGCATATTGTTCTTTAAATTACTTACTCAGAGTACAAGATATCAGCATCTAATTGACTAAACCATATTAGTACATACCTCTCTTTTCAATAAACCAAGATAAATTAGTAGTGTAACTATCTTAACCATCTTGTATGTAAGTCAGACTTATTTTACTTATTTTACTTATGGTCTCAAGTTGCATCCATTTGCCTATAAAAGCCTCCAGTTTATCCTTATGACTGAGTGGTACTCCATTGGTAAAAACACAATTTAGTTAATGGGCATATGGCTTGTTTCCAAGATTTAGCTCTCATAGACTGTGCTGTTATAAATATGACAGAAAATATATCACTGTGGGATAATGGTTTTATTTCTTCTAGGGAGATACCCATCAGGCAATAGCTGGGTTAATGGGACTGTTAATCCTAGGTTTTGGAGAGATCTCCACATTAATTTCTACAGTGGTATACTGTCTACACTACAGCAGTGGAGAAGGTTTCCTTTACCCCCTAGTCTGTCTAGCATTTGTTCTTGATTGATTTATTGATAGCCCTTCTTTCTGGGGTAAGATGGAATCTCAGTTTTGTTTTAATTTGCATCTCTCAGCCAGTGATGTTCAACATTTTTTCATATATTTGCTCTTTGTACCTCTTCATCTGAGACATGTATAATTACCTCAGATGTCCATTTTTTTTATTGAGTCTTTAAATTTGGGAGGTCTGATCTTTTTTAGCTCTTTGTATGTTCTCAACAATAATCCTTTGTCTGAGGAATAGGTGGCAAATATTGTTTCCCACATTGTCTTCACTGTTAGTAGTTTCTCTTGCCATGCAAAAGCCTTTTTATAAGATGAAATCCCAGTTGTTGGTTCTTTGAAATATCTCTCACACAATTTGGTTTTTATTCATGAACTCTCTGTCTGTTCCTATGTCTTCAAGATTTCTCCTTACTTTCATAGTACTGAGGATTCAATCCACAGTCTTTGCATAACCTCAGCACCCTTTTTTATCTTTTGACACAGAATCTTACTAAGGCAATAAATTGTCCAGGCTGGGCTCAAACTGCCTCAACCTCAGAGTGCTGCAATTGTAAGAGTACACCACATCCAGCCCTTTTAAATAATTTAAAATGAATATCTGCTGAATTCAAACAAGTCTTTGCTCGTCCCTGTTGGGGAGAACCATAAAACACTAACTAGAAAACACCACAGCAAATTCACAGGTGCTCCACAGCACGAATAAACACTTCAAAAGGAGAAGTAGAAGCTACTGAAGTCTAGGGAGATTTCTCTCACTTTTCTTATTAATTCACATCTTCACCCCTTACTGGAAGTTACTTTCTTTTTTTTTTCTTTTTCTTGTTTTATTAGCACATGTTTGTAATGTATAATGATTACATGCTTTATCCTCTAGAAAGTTACTTTCTTATAAGCAACAGTTTTCAAAGAGTGGTCTAGAAATTCCTACATGTTCCCAAGGTATTTCAGCAGGTCCATAAGGTCAAAACTATCTTTACAGTAATATAAATATTGTCATTAGACCTTTTCGTTTGCAGTCTCAAAAGTATAGTGGGAGTTTTTTGTTTTTTTTAACCCCCATGTTTTCCTTTAATAATAGAAACAGCGTACAACAGGTCCCGGAGCACAGCGCTCACTATTGTGCTAGCAGAGCAGTAGAAGGACTTCGTCTGATAGTGGGAGTTATCCAGAGGTTACACGATGTGTGATGACATTACCACTGATAGAAAATGGAAAATGTACTCTGTACTCTTGTTCTTGGAAAACTTTGTTTTAATACCTATTATGATAAATATTGATAAATGTGACAAGTGGTGCTAGTGAATGTTTACTAACTGGCTCTGTATGAAAAAAGATGTGATTGAAAATATTTGCCCATCTACAGTGCAATGCTAGTTCCAAGCTAGCAATATGATTTCACTGACTTTGGCACTGAAAAGGGATGTGTACAGTGAGCCACTAGGTATAACTCATATAAATGAAAGCTCTTCAAAGTTCTAAGTAGCTTCTGAGATTGGAGAAGAATGCTCAGACCAATATATCTGAGAACTACTGCTCTACAGTAATACACTACTTGCACATGATGGGTCATGACAAGAAGCAACACAATTAAAATGGTTATAAAATCATTTAAAAGAACAAGTTATCACAGGATATTAATGGTACAGCTTTATTTTTTTTTAATGTAATTGATTATTACAGGGTCTCACTACATAGCTCAGACTCATAGTGATCTTCTATTTTCAGCCTCGCCAGCACTGGGATTACAGGTGTGTGCCACTATACCTGGACTCTGTGGCTGGCTCAGCCTACCCTGGGGGCAGGGCTGGCACAGCATGTCATGCTGGGGATCTAACCCACAGTCTCTGCATTGGCCTAAGCTTGCCCTAAGCAGGTGCTTTAGTCCACTGAGCTATCTCGCCAGCCCCAACAGAACTGCTTTATGAAAATGGGCCGCAATTTAAAATGTATTTCTCACTATGTGTCAGTGTAAAGCAAAGTCTGCAGGACATAAGAGGGCAGCAAGATAGAAAACAATGGGCATATAATGGCTCTGGGCTTTGGCTTCACCAACCTCAGGCCAGTAGATTTTGGGTGACAAAACACCTCACAATAGCGGCAATAGAACAGAATGGAGGTCTGCTGCCTGACCACATTTAGCAATGAACTCCTGTGCAAGAGCAGAACCAGAGACTATTTTCTAATGAAGTTACGCAACAAAACTTCTTAAAAGAGAAAATGAGGCCGGGCGTTGTGGCGCATGCCTATAATCCCAGCACTCGGGAGGCTGAGGCAGGAGGATTGTTGTGAGTTCGAGACCAACCTGAGCTACAAAGTGAGCTTAAGGCCAGCCTGAACTGCATAGTGAGACTCTGTCTCAAAAAAAAAAAAAAGAAAAAAAAAAAAAAAAGAGAAAATGAGTTATCAGCCCAATAGAATGTCTATGCTAATGTACCCCATTAGTACATAGTATAAATACTTCATCTCTTTGCTAAAAGTGAGAATAGGCCTTATTAATAAGAGATGGTCCCCTTCCTATTTTAAGTACATATCCAAACAGGCAGTAGGCTACTCATTTCAATAAAACTACTTTTTATGCACTAGTTACAAGTACCATAATATGTTATTCCTTCATTTATTCAAGAGATACATGAAAAAAAAAATCCTACTAGAAAACTACAAGAATAAGCATTTGTTATGAGCAGAGAATGTACTTGTTGAAGTATTCTTCCAAAGGTAGTTTCCCACCCAACAGAAACAAAGAGACCTTTTTGATGTACTGATGCAAAGGTCAAACAAGCCTACACATTAGCAATTTTTACAATGAAATAAATTCTTATCAGAGACCATAAGCTCCAATGTTAAGTTTCCTTAAAATTTAGTTTTCAGGACATTCTAAAGCAACTGAACTCTTAGCATAGAATTCACAAAAGAAACATAAAACTTAATTTTTCCAAAATTTGTAAACTGATTGCCACCATTATATTACAAAACATTATTCTGAACTTTATAATCTTTAACAAAATATTAACAAGTTCTTCATGTCACTGTCTTGGTAAAATTTATCTCACTGTTAAAAGTTGTTTATTAAATAAAATATATTTTTAAAGTGGTTTCTATCAGAAATTTACTTAAAAAAACCTCACTGTATCACAACAGTAACTACTCTGCCCCCAAATGTTTATATTTTCAAGTCAAATGTGTACAAAAAGCAGAATATCCTTTTAAGTATTTGGTACAGGGTCTCACTACATAACTCAGACTCGTTATCCTCCTGTTTTTAGCCTCCCCTATGCTGGGATTATAGGCATGCACCATCCCAGTCTTGGTGGCTAACTGAGCGCACTCAGAGGTAGGGTCAACACAGCATCTGGCACCTAGAATAGAATCCTGGTCCCTGCGCTTGCATAAGCAGGTCCTTATTTGGCTGAGCTATCTCAACAGTACTATCTTGCCTTTGATCCTTTACTCAAAAAGAAAACTATTTTGAAGTGAAGAGGACAGAGAACTACTTGTGTTATAACAGTTACCTGGGGTTAGCAGCTTTCAGGTCACAGAAATGAGTGAGTAAAGCCTTTACAACCTCATTGCAGACAACTTTAACCACATCCACATGACTCAGTCTGTGATGCAGCTGCTTGACGATTTCCCAAAAGTCTTCCAAGAGCAGATGGTAAAGCTGTCCATCATCTCTGCTAAGATCTCCATACCAGGAGAGAATGTAATCTCTGTAACTGTAGTCAAACACTGCAGGAAAAAAAAAATCAAGCAATGAGTAAGTCAAGATGAAAGAAATCCATGACAGCCTTTTTAACTGGAAACAATATTCATTGTTTAAAATATAATGGAGTAAAACATGTAACTCAAGAGAAAAATAATCTTTCCCAAATCTTTTAAAATGAAATTCTCTTCTAACTACAATGTTTGACCACATGTCCTACATTTTCTTATATAATCTAAGTTTTAAATATTTTATCTTAGAGCCAATCTACTAAATTTTTTGTAAAGTATACAGCGGTACCTCAGTTGACAACTTTGATTCTTCCTATGATTTTGGTTGCAAACCAAGTTAGATAAGAACCAAATAGGGATATCTCAGTGGTATATGTTCCTGCCTGGCAAGCACAAGGTCCTGAGTTTGATCCCAGATACTGCAGAAAAATAAATAAAAAATTGAAAAAAAGAACCAAATCAAATTCAGTGATTACAGTGTTGACCTTATGAGGAAATGTAACTGAACTCCCATCCAGTTAGATTTGATATAAAAATCATGGACAGACTTGAGTTTGTGAACTAAGGTAGCAGTGTGTCTTTACCATGCATGGCAACCCATCTTCCCCTAGCCTGTGGTGTTACCCCAAACTTCTCAACCATCATGGGGCAAGGCCATGCCTTCTCCAATGAGGCATGAATTTCAGCCTGGGCTGAAGTATATTTCTTCCAAAGCTATTCAGTCCTAAGTAAAATGTAACTTAATTTCACTGCTCAGAAACACACACAGAGCTTCAAGAATTTTGTTCACATTTTATGTCTATATCTTGTACTCTGAACAACTAGTATGAATACAAAAACACGTAATATATTATTACTTTCCTACTAGCCTCTTTTGAAACTATTTTGTTATTTTTATTTTTTTCTATCTAAAATATATTTTGTTCACATACATATACACCAAGGTTTATATAAATTCTCAAAGTGACCTTGGACTTCAGTTATAAGGTATGTAAGGTAATTGTGCCTTCTAGCTGAGAATAATTTCAAAGACAAAAAAACCCACTACCTCAATCTTTAACCATTCTTTAAATAAATTTACACAGAACTTGTACGTAAGATAGAATCAATTACACATCCCTAACCAGTGAACATGACAAGTAAAACAATAATAAATCATCTCCTAAAGTTGTCATTTTATTCTAACTTCCAAAGCCGGGTGTGGTGGTACATGCCTGTAATCCCAGCACTCGGGAGGCTGAGGCAGGAGGATTGTTGTAAGTTCGAGACCAGCCTGAGCTACAAAGTGAGCTTAGTAATCTAAACAAATAGCTGTATTCTAGATTTTTGCAAAAATTAGTCATATTTCATCCTTGATTGGACTATTCCATCAAGAAGAAAGCAGAAAGTTTCTGATCCAGATACAGAAAATTATGGCAAAACCATGAATAAGCCAAACCTATAGTCTCATTTATCAGCAACAAACAAATAAACCATGGTTTTAAAATAGTAAGTGGATATTATTCCTTCAGGAAATTTAGACTCTAAGTGAAAAAGGTGCTGAAAAAGGTGGCTGAGCCAACTCTCTTAACTACTACTACAACACTCTTTCTATTAAAAACATAAATAAAACAAAGTAAGTCACATTAGTAAAACCTGAGAAGCTTGACACACATTTCCGGTCCTAGATTATACGGCAAAGCATGCAAAAAGTTCTACTTTGTACAATTGCTCTAGAAAATGCACATAGGTGAAAGTCATGAGAAAGCTGTTTCCCCAGATCAATAGATAAAACATGAAAATTATTTAAGAAATGGCCACATTAACAGGGTGACCACTCCATCATAAACTCTTTACAAAGCTAGATATTTAGTAGACAAAGGAAGATGAAATAGAAAAATTACTTCCTGAGATGGTGGGCGGGAGGACATGCCTTCCAAGGCCTTGTCTGCAAGGCCTTTACAGTCTTCTTCAGTCTCAATGCAGCAAAAACAAGAAGGAACTTATGGCAACAGAATTCTGTCTGTCTATTTGTAATTCTTTCTCCCTTAATCTATTATTAAAGGTTGGCATGACACAGAATTTTTAACAAGTATTCAATAAACTGCAGCCCAAAACCTTTGGAAAATAGAGGCACTTTCCTTTTCATTAAAATGTAATTTCAAATTATAGTAGAAAATTAAGAACCGTTAAAAAGACTTAATATCCCTAACTAAAATAAGATCTTATTCAGCATGTTAAAGGCTTAGTGTAAAGGGTATATGACCCACAAAATGTATGATTACATTTGTTAAGCATGTGTTAATACATACTTCTCTGGTAACACATTTTGGTTATTAATTGATAAAAATACTGGCAAAAATTGGTGCTCCACAATAAAGATACATGTTACCATGGATATATCTTCAGTAATAGCACATCAATACCTTTTCACAGTATTATAGCTAGGCATGCAACTAGACATTAAAAAATACAAAGTCATCTTCTAAATATATATCTCCATGTAAATTTATTTACAGAAGTATTATATAAATAAAATATTTGCAAACACTATGAGTCAATTCAAGGCAACAGATTTTATGGTGTTTATTAGCAAATAAAAAAAATGCCTAACCACAATGAAATGAAATATTATTAATCTTTACTGCCAAATGAAGAGTCTTACCCTTAAAGACAAAGAAACAGTCAACAGATACTTATGGGTCAATGCCTAGGACTATCAAATAAACAAGAAGGTTAAAGGGTCCACTGGAGATTACAAAGAATGGAGTGATATGATTGGAATTTTACTCAGGTTAATATGAAAAGAATTAAGATAACAAAGTAGAGAAAATTTGTGGTGAGGAGACAAAGTTTAAACACCACTTAGTATATCAGTCTAGAGAATTTAACATTAGGCAATGTCTACTTATCAATTTTCAGAACAAGGAAATGACTCAAGTGAATAGCAAGAGAAAGAGAGCTCCAAGGGAGCCATTTTTCCTATGGTTGCCTTTTCCTTGAGCACTTCAAAGATACTACTGGTTCTGTCCATGAGGTTTCTACCTCACAGAACACAAATGTCCATGACTTGAGTGTCCTAGAAAAAATAAACAATACTCTTTCAATCAGTAACTATCTAATGATAAAGGACAATAACTTCATTGTTCATTTAGATGATCCTTCATGGTTTGTATAATTATTTTTCTTTATTTTAGTGCTGGAGATTAAATCCAGATCCTACAACATACTAAACATATGCCCTATTACTGAGCTATACCCCCAATTTCTGTCCAAAGTTTTAAAATCCAACAGGAAGTAATTTCTTAGGAAGAGCTGGGGTTACTAATTTGTTATTAGTTCACATATTTATTCTTTAAACAAAAAGAGTATATGAAGTCATGATTGGGTAAAAAGTCATGATTTAGATTAGTTGAACACATGGAAGTAAAAGAAGTCATTATCTGTGCCATATAACTTCCAGAATTTGTAGTAACTCTTACTGTTCCAGAGAGAGCCCAAATCTATTATTTGCTTTGTTTTTAATTGTTACTTCTAGCTTAGCAGTCTACATGCCTGCCTTGCAAGCACAAGGCCCTGGGTTTGATCCTGGGTACCACAAGCTATGCCAGACCCAGAACACGAGGCATGCCATGCAAGCCACTAAAACCAGGTGTGATGGTGCACACCTCTAATTCCAGTGTTGGGGAGGCTGTAAACGGGAAGGATCACTACAAGTCTGATCTGTAAGATCCTACAGATTCTGTACTAAATACACTTTTAAAAAATTAACCCACCCCAGAAAAGGCTATATATTCAAATATGAAGAAAATGTCTAATTCTTCAAAACATAAAAAGACACTATGCCATAGGAATATCATTCACATTAGCTAAAATGTGAAAGTAATTCAAGTGTCCATCAAGGGACAAATGGATACACAAAATGTGATACATGCTTCTAATGTGGTATTATACTTATAATGGAATATTACTCAACCTCTTAAAAGAAAAAAATAAAATAATATTGAATAATTACATTTTTGAATTATGAGAATTTCAGTTTCAGAGATAGTACAGCAGTTTCAGGGATATCACACTAACCTTCCTACAAAAAACAACTAACAATGCCAGGGGAAGTGGGGGGGGATTAAAAATTTAATTTAAAGGCACTAAAGAGCAATAAAAAGTTGGCCAAAATCAGAAAGAAATGTACTTTTGAAAGAAGAGAATGATACTAGCTCAGACACAGTTCTACACCTTTTGCCTGAGTTCAACCAGTTTGAACTCAGACAGAAGGTCAATGTTTTTAAAATTACTGTTACTTAAAATAATCAGAAAAAAAAATAATCAGAAGACAGATGCAGAAGGTACCAGAGCTGTTGGAAATAAAGACAGAGAATACAAAAAAGGATAAGGCCTTATGTAGGTACAAATCCTCAAACCCACTGCTAACTCTGAGTTACACATGTATGGGGTTAAAACAATAAGACCAGTGCAAACTAATAGCTAGATAAATCAAATAGCTGAGTCTGACATTAAATCTGGCTACTGGGCTTCCAGGTACAAGGTGTTCACCTTAAACTAAGAATATAATCCAAATAGAATCAATCTTCGAAGCAAATTATCTTCAAGGTAATCAGTCTATAATTAAACTGCACATTAAAACAAACATTGGAGATTAACAGAATCTAGAATGTTTAAAAGGTAGCATTCATATTATTCAATTAGAATCAAAATAACAACATATGTGAAGAAACCAAAAAAATGACAGTCAATAAATAAATCAATGAATAGAAATCAAGATGCCTAGATAGTAGAATTACTATACAAGGCCTTTAAAAGAGCCATTATAGATATCTTTAATAAGTTAAAGATTAAAATGGTTATAATAATTGACAGATGGAAAATCCCAGCAGTGAAGCAAAAACTGAAAAAAGAAAAAAGAGGAAGACAAAGAATCAAGTAGAATTTCTAGGTATGAGAAGTACCAAAAAAAATCTTTAGAATTTACTTGATGCATTTAACTACAGATTAAAGGTGATAAGGAAAAAAAATCAGGGTCAATCAACAGGAAAGCATAATAACAAAAACTATTCTAAAGAACAAAGTGAAAGGGGGTAAATATATTGGAGTTTATTAAAATTTTACATTTCTATGTTAAAACACAATAAAGAGGAGCCAGTGAGATAGCCCAGCATACTAAGCACCTGCTTAGGCAAGCACAGGGATAGGGTTTCATCTCTGGCACCACATGCTGGGCCAGCCCTGCTTCTGGGTGCACTGAGCCAGCCACAGAGAATGGGTGTGGTGGTGCACACCTGTAATCCCAGCACTGGGAAGGCTGAAAACAGGAGGATTACTTTGAGTCTGATCTGAGTAGTGAGATCCTGTACCAAATATATTTGAAAGAAAGAAAGAAAGAAAGAAAGAAAGAAAGAAAGAAAGAAAGAAAGAAAGAAAGAAAGAAAGAAAGAAAGAAAGAAAGAAAGGAAGAAAGAAAGAGCAGCACAATTAACAAAGAGAAAAATATTCACTATACCTCTATATAATAAAAGAATATAATCCAGAATATTTTTAGCTACAAATAGATTTTAAGTTTAAAAGACTGACATAGCTATAAAAATGTCAACAATATGTCAACAACACACAAAAAAATATTCAACATATTTTATAGGACTACACAATTTAAGTCCACAATAACTCACTATTTGAGACATCAAAATGATTAAAATAGGGTTATAACAGCAGGAACTGGTGGTAACAGAAAACAATTGAGTTTTTTTCTATATTCTTAATGAGAGTCTAAAAACACATAATCACTTTAGAAAACTGGCATTTTCTTACAAAGTTAAATATTAAAACTATCCTATATTAATTCTGATGTGTCTTAAATTATGTCTAGATTGAATTCTACATATTGACATGGCTTAGCACAAACCAGAATTGCTTCTCCTAAGTATTTATGAAATAAAAAAAAAATTAAAAAAATACATCCACAGAAATATTCCTGGCCATTTTGTTCACTAAATTTCCAAAACTTAGAACACCCAAAAGTCCAATATGAGAAAGGATGAGTAGATTGAGATAAGCCATATCAATGTACGGAATATAATCCAGCAATAAAGAATAAATTGACAAACACAATAAAGATAAATCTGAAAAACATTATGCTGAAAGAAAATGGGCACAAACAGTACACACTGTATGAGGACATTGCCATGACTTCTATGAAGACATAGAACTAATATATGGCAATTGAATTCTAAAAACAAAAAGTGAGTTTTGGTCAGGTGGAAGTATGATGCAAGTTTTCCAGGACAGTAGAAAGAACCTTCCTCTGACTAGGATGGCTAGTAATATGTCTATGAACATTACTAAATTACAAACTTAGAATCTGTGCATTTCTCAAAGTATGTAAATTTTTCCAAAAAGAACTATCAATACTCTTTAAAACTGATTTTGAGGCTATAAATAATAAGTCAAATTTTAAATGTTTTAGAAAAGTCTTTGTACTTTAATAACAAGTATTTTTAAAGTTTAATTGTAGTGTGCAAAGTTTAAAATTCTATGATTCCATAGTAAACAATGATAAGTAAAACATATTTGCTTATATATCACTCCATTCTTAAGTGTTCATCTAACATATTTTCACTGAAAAACACTTTTCTCTGTACAATATATTATCAGTGTTTTTAACATTTTTTTTAAACCTTAATTTGTCTCCAACACACCTTCTTTAGGTTATACCTAGAAGATATTTTTTGATACTTGCTTTTATTTTTTATGTTTTGGTAATGGGAATCAAACTAAGGGCCTTCCCTTAAAGGCACCTTCCAGGCAGGTGCTGTGTCACTGAGCTACATCCCTGGCTGATACTTGTTTTTAGATCAGGAACAGAGAAGCACATCTGTGTTTTATATGGTAGAAGAAGCTCCAATTGCCAGGCTAGCTTTATGTGATCTGGAAATGCCTATTGTATGAAAGCTGAAATTCTACTTAACCAAAACAAGAATGTATTTAATAATCAACAATAAGTTCATGAAGAAAAGCATTCCTACTGCTGTAATAAATAAATAAATTTACTAGACATCATTATTTTCCTTTTAGGGGATAGCAAACTGCTTTACACAGTGATTATATGTTCTTCATTTAATCCTTACCTTCTTTCAGAGCTTTATCCATATTATGAGAAATTACTACCCTTCTAGACTGAACTGTCTCATGTGAGTTTCCATACACAGGACTCTGAAATGTGAGGGAGAAAAAAAGTTAAAGATTATTGAATGAATAAACTATATATAAAAATAAAACCAAAGGTATAAAGAATCATCTAAAAAAGCAATAAGATAAGGTTTAATAACTGGAAAACTCTGGAAAAGTAAATCAGCACATGAAGTAAATTAGAAAATATTTGGAAAAAAGAAAAAAAAAATCCCCTAATAGATAAGCATAATATATAACAATATGCTGACAGTGTAAGTCAATCAACAGAATGATAGTCACAAAAACATAGGCCTCTATATATCATAATTAAAAACATAATAAAAAATTTAAAATCAACAGGAAAATTATATACTAGTCAACAAATGATACTGGAATAATTTTGTACTCATGTGGGGGAAAAGGTTATAGTTTATATAAAAGTAACTACAAATGTATCAAAGGATTAGTCTCTTAAACTAAAAAAGAATTAAAAGAAAATACAGGAGAAGCTATATACAATTTTAAGATAGAGAAGACCTCTCTAAAATAAGGCACAAAATCGAATTAGAAGAGAAACAAAAATTTATCAACTATGATTATTTAGAAAATGCCTTTTTGACTAAAGAGCATAGCAAATAATATACTGACCAAATATGTGTGACTATAATATATGTGACTAAAAACACTCAAAAACCAAGCAAAGAAGCTGATAGAGTATAAAAGGTAAACAAGTGACTAATACATATATAAGAACAGAACCTTTCATATTAGCATAATGGCATACCATCAGACTGCCAAAGCATTGGAAAGACTCATGTTGACAAGGATATGGGAAATGATTACTTTCATGTGCCACTGATTAGGAGGCTACCTATTCCCACAAGCTTTTAAGAAGGAAACCAAGTCACTGGTCCTTATTAAAAAGAAAAACTGATCACTGTCCCAACACCACTAATGGAGAATTTACAGGTAAGGATAAGAGGAACGATAAAAATATAAAACACCATGGCCCAGCTGGGTGAAGTGGCCCATGCCCATAGTTCCAGGTACTAAGGAGACTTAATTTACCTGAATGATTACTTGAATTTTAATGTTTAAGAACAGAATGGATTACATAGGAAGACCTGCCACAAGAAAATAAGCAAGCAAAAAGATCATGTGCCTTAAATAACTAGGATTATGCATATAGATTGCTCTTTAAAATTTTAATATTTATGGAGCTGGAACCTCCTCATACTGAGTGATTTGAGTTAGCCACTACATGTTCTTTCAGGTCATAGGATACATTTTATTAAACACTGTTTCACAGTAGAGTTTGAGAACAAAGAAAAGGAAGGAAGCTAACTAAAAAAACTAAATATGAGTAAGTCATTGAATAATGATCGCCTTCATTCTCTACTTATAAGTTTGTAAAAAAGAAACTCTATAGATAGACTTTCTTAAGAGCTAGTTCTTGTAGGCACATGTTTATTTTCTCTGTCTGGGTTATCACAGGCTTCATTCATCAACTAAGGCCTACCTCTCTTCCAGATAATCATTTTCCTAAAATGATTAGGAAAGATGAAAGGAAACCACATGTACTTCTCCCACTGTCACAAAAGATAAGTGACAGAAATCTTTAATATCCTAGTCCAGAAATTAAAACTTCATATGTTATACAACCCCTTCTTTATGATTTTTAGTAACCATATCACAACATTAATACATAAAAGCTTTTGGTGGACTATACCACTATTATTTTTTAAAACACATCTTATTTTTTATCTAAATTAAATAAACCCCATCTTTTGCTTTAAGATTTAGACCAGATTAAAGCTGGGTGTAGTGGCACATGCCTATAATCCTAGCACTTGGGAGTCTGAGACAGTAGGATTATTACAAGTTCAAGACCAGGCTGGGCTAGAAAGTAAGCTCAAGGCTGGCCTGAACTACGTATAGCAAGACCTTATATCAAAAAGACATAATAATAATAATAATAATAATAATAATAATAATAATAATAATATTTAAACCAGCTTAAACTTATCAAGATTATTTTCACTCAATGAGTTCTTACAGAAAAAGTTGAGATCTCAACAAAGAACTGCTCATTTTAAAAATGTTTTCGGGGTGAGCACATAGCACATGCCAGTAATCCCAGCTCCCAGCATTTGGGAGACCCGAGGCAGTGGATCACAGTGACTTTGAGACCGGCCTAGGCTGCACAAATCAGCTTGAGGCCAGCCTGCACTACACAGTAGGAGTCTGCCTTAAAAAAAAAACCCTGAAAATAAAGGATAAGTAAATAAATAAAGAGTTTTCCAAAGAAAAGGAAAAATCTAAAAGCTTTTTTCTAGTACCATGCCAGCTGCGCCCCCAGGGCGCATTGAGACGGCGATTGAAACCCAGGGCATAGAGGTGTGTACCTGTAATTCCATCGCTTGGGAGGCTGCAAACAGGAGGATCACTATGAGTCTAATCTATGTAGTGAGACACTAAACACCCTGTAGACCCTATACCAAATACATAAATAAAAAAATAAATTAAAAGCTTTTTTCTAATATATGTAACCATATACTTAGCATTTATAATCGACACATTAAGGAACTCTTTCCTGAAATGTGAATCAACTTTTTCTGTCTAAAGCCACAATACATTCAAACTGTCTTTGTGCCAAGGTTAAATACACTCTCTCATGGGGTAGCCATATGCAGAGAGAAGTCAAACAAAAAAACCTGGTTATTTTAATGCCATTACTAAACAATCAAAACTATCTGAAACCCATATACACATACCCCATGCCTACTGTTTGAAGACAGTACTACTCTCTGGGTTACTTCCAAGTTAATCAATGACTTTTATTTAATTCCCTCTTATGTCTACTACCTGCACTCTAAAATAAATGTTTTTCCTCTTTATTATATACTGTTACCTTTTCAAATTTTTAAAAAGTAACAAGCAGTTCATTTTTAAAAGAAAAGGGGTTGTACAGGGTTGAAGGAGTGATGAGTACAGTTTGCTATAAAGCTAATGATATGATTCATCCCACAAAAAATAAACACAAGCCAGCAATAATAACCATTAACCACATGGAACTGTCACGTGGTTGAGTCTTCCCAAGTATTCCCAACAGATCTCACAATCTATTGGGATTTCATGATAAATATTTTCATTCTGTTGTTTTTCTTTATTTGTTTTTTTTTTTTTTTTTGGTTGGCTCAGCACATCCTGAGGGTGGGGCTGGCTTGGCATGTGGTGCTGGGAATCCTCAGTCCCCTGTGCCTACTAAGTTTGCCTAAGCAGGCACTTTAGGCTGCTATCTCACTGCCCCCCTTTTTGTTTTTCTTTTCTTTTGGTTCACATTCTTAAAATGTTAACCTTAAAAATCATGACTCCTTTCAAAAGGTTGGCCATACACAATAATTTATTCAAAATCAAAGAAATGGGGAAAAAAGTGTTCCTCAGGAGGATGGGAAGGGAATAAGAAAAATAAAAACAGCCCAAACCCAAACCTAGAATAGGAAAGAAATCATTAAGATTGAAGAGCAGAAATTGATTAAATTGACCTAAAAAAATACAAAGAATCAATGAGTTGAAGAGCTGATTCTTTTCAAAAAATAGACCAAATATGCAAATCTCTAGCCAAACTTAACAAAAGAAAGACAAGAATGATTTCAATGCAATTAGAAACAAACAAAAAAAAAAAAGATAAACTCACAAAGGCTATCACCAAAATACAGAAGATCATTAGTTAATACTATGAAAAGTAAGAGAATCTTGAAGAGATGGACAGATTTCTAGGCACATATGAATTACCAAAACTAAGCCAAGAAGACATAAAACTGTGAGCAATCCAATAATGGGAAATGAAAATGATGCAGTAATAAAAACAACCATTCATGATCAAAATCCTTTAAATCTACTGCCTAATACTCTAATAAATAGGAAAAGTTGAAAAATCTTCCTTTAAAGACAAGGATGTCCATTGTCACCACTCTCATTCAGTACAGTACTCAAAACTATAGCCACAACACAGAAGGCCCAAAAATTCCACCAAAAGACTTCTGGAATTAATAACAAAATTCAGTAATGTAGCGCTTATAATTTTTTTCTATATTTAGGGAAGGTTATTAATATTTAGAATATATAAATAATTCAAAAAACAGGACCATCCAAAATAAAAGACCTAATCAAAGAATGGGCAAGGGAAATAGACACTTCTCAGAAGCAGTAAAAATGGCCAATAAACACATGAAAAACTGTTCAACATCTCTGGCCATTAGAAAAACACAAATTTGGGCTGGGGAGATAGCTCAGTAGAATAAGGGCCTACCTGGCAAGCACAGGGTCCTAAGTTCAATCCCCAGTACCACAAACACAAACAACATGCAAATCAAAACAACAATGTGATTCCATTTTGGTTATCATCAAGAGATCAAATAATAAAAAAATTCTGGTGAGGGCACCAGGGAAAATCACACAATTTTACATTGATTTTAAGAAGGTAAACAAGTACAATCACTATAGAAACCAATATAGAGATTCCTCAAAAAATGAGAAATTCCCTTTGACCTACCTATTACCCTTCAAATTATTTTCTCAAAAGAGAGTTTAAGACATATTACAGTGATACCCACATATCTATGTTTATAGCAGCACATCTCATAATTGCTAAAAAATCTTAGAAATGGCCTAATGTCCATCTATAGATGAATGTATAAAGAAAATAGGGTAATTATATACAATAGAGTACTACTCAGGAATAAAGAAGGATAAAAAAGCCAATTATAGGAAAACATATGCATCTTCAGACCATAATATTAATTAAATCAGACACAAAGGTTAAATATTGCAAGGTTTCTCCTATATATATATAAGAAACCCAAAGAATAAGTAAATTAAAGAGCAAAATAAATGATGATAAGAAACTGAGAGAGATCTTTTGGAAGTGGACTAACAGAAGGGGGTGCATAAGAGTTCAGATCTATTCTGTACCAACTCCTCACAAGGAATATAATCATACACTAAAAACATGTACTAACAAAAATGAAAAGAAACTCGAAATATCAACTAATTAGACTAAGAATGACAAAAAAATGGTGACAAGAACCAGAGGAGTGATTCTCGGCGCAAATGCTGAGTAGCCATACTAAAGAGCTATGAGGAGCTGGGGAGATAGCTCAGTGGCATAAGTGCTTGCCGGACAAGCATAAGGTCCTGAGTTTGATCCCCAGTACCCTAAATAAATAAATAGCTATGAGTGGAACCTGGTGTGCAGTTCAGCAGTAGGATGCATACATGCTTAGAATGCATTAGACCCCGAGTTCAATCTCCAGTATCAATTTTCAATGGACAGCAGTAATGGATATGATAACAAGCAAGAAAAATTTCTACCTTTGAGGCTATGATTTGTAAAGTATACAACTTCCTGGCCATGTTCTATTGCAATGTGCCCTTAGCCTCGCTTGACAATATGACACATTCTCATGTTTAATCATGAACTAAACGATTATTATTTTCCTTATCAATAAAAGAAAACTGTTAGACATGTCACAGGAAGTCATAACAGAAAGTAGTGGTATTTGTGGGTTTTTAATGGCATTTTACATTTTTATTCAAATTAAATTTTTTACCTGAAATCAAACAAATCAATAGCATGTGATGGTTCAATACATGTATATATTATATAATGTTTAAATCAGGCTAAATATGGCTTATCTCTAACATAAGTCAGGTGCAGTAATGTATGCCTGCAGTTTTAGCTACTGAGGAAGCTCAAGTAGGAGAATCACTTGAATCCAGGAATTCAAAGCCAAGCTGGGTAACATAGTAAGACACTTTCTCAAAAACAAACTCCTTTTTTGTAACATTTTGAAATGTACAGTACATTACTGTTACTTATATTTTATTGTGCAAAAGAACACCAGATTTTCTGAAATTCAAACTTATACTTTTTTTCATATTGCTATTTTTTTAGATTTTGAATATGCTACAGTTTCTTTATTAAAATGTTATTTACCACTACAAAAAAGTGGAGATACATTCTATGATATAGATGTATAGGGTTAAACTGCCCCATACTGCTATCATCCACAGATAACAACTAGTGACATTTTGGAATCTTTCCTTCTAGTTGGTGTGTCATCTACTTAATGTAACCTTGAGCAAGTAGCCTTCCTCATCTATAAAAGAGAGACAACAGTACCTACTTTGTACAATTAATGTAAGCATTAACTAAGTTAACACACATTAAATACAACATTAAGTATAAAGTATTGGTATTTTCCATTTGCATACTTTAAAAAAAA
>PVKA01010800.1:0-14541 GCA_004027165.1 Ctenomys sociabilis
AGCACCACAGCCAGCGCACGCGCCCTCACTGGTGGCCCACAGCGCCCAGCAGCCCACAGCGCCCAGCACCACAGCCAGCGCACGCGCCCTCACTGGTGGCCCACAGCGCCCAGCACCACAGCCAGCGCACGCGCCCTCACTGGTGGCCCACAGCGCCCAGCACCACAGCAGCCAGCCACGCACCGCCACCCCCGGTCCTAGTGCCGGCCATCCAAGCAAAGCCACGTTCTAGAATATTTTCAAGACCAGGAGCAAGGCCGGGACCTTCACTATTCCTCTCGTTATTCTTTATCGCATCACACTGGAAACCCTAGACAACACAATAAAACAAGAAACAGAAAAGCACATGGCCTGAGAAGTAGGAAGTAAAACTGTCTTTGTTGAGAGGTGTCGTGATCGGCTGTGTGGACAGTCTGAAAGGATGAACTGAAGAGTGACGTCAGCAAGGCCGCGGGCTCGCGATTCACAGCTGGCTTTAGGCCGGCAAGATAGCTCAGTGGGCTACAGCGCCTGCTTAGGCAGCTGCAGGACAGGGGTGCAATCCCCAGGCCTGCAGTGCCCGCCCCACCCCTGAGACAGTGACTGAGACTGGGCGTGGTGCCGCAGGCCTGTGATCCCAGTGCTTGGGAGGCTGAAAACAGGAAGGATCACTACAAGTCAGATCTGCGTGGTGAGATCCTGTACACCCTGTGCTAAATACGGCAACAGAACAAAACAAAAACAACCCACAATTGGCTTTCTCTGTGCCAGCAAAGAGCAAATGGATTTGTAATTTAAAGTTCACTGTTGTTTACTTTAGCTCCAGTGACGTGAAACAATGAGATATAAATGTAACAAAGGAAAGGCACAGAGCTCTGGTGAGATACATCAAAGAAGAGAACTGACTAAAGAGCTATCCCATGTTCATGGACAGCCCACGCCGGCAGGCGAGGTGCTGGCTCTGCACAGTTTGTTCTAAACATTAAAGCAATCACAATGGAAACCTGAGCAGGGCATTTGTGCCTATCAATACACTGATCCTCAGGTTTATAAGGAAAGGCACAAGGCCCAGCACTGAAGGGTCCAGCGGTTAATGCTGAGCTCAGGGCTGGAGGAGACAGCAGTCAGGCCCAGTGCTGCCCATGTCACGATTTCCTATGAAGCTGCAGATAGTGCTACAGGGAGCCAGGGGCGAATGGGACACAAGAGGCGCTCACAGGCGGAGCCTCGGAAGCAAGCCGGCTGATCTTGGCTCTCCCATGGGTGGAATGAAACAACTGCACATCCGGGTACAAAAGTGAATCTAGGGAGTTGTGAGATAGCTCAGCGGCACAAGCGCCCACCTGGAGAGCGCAAGGCCCCAAGTTCAAGCTCCAGTTCCACATGCCGGAACTCCGGGTGTGCCGTGCTGGCCCTGGCACTGGGCATGGTGCCGAGCACCCCAGGCACCTGTAGTCTCAGTGCTGAGGAGGCTGAGACAGGAGGATCACTATGTGTCTAAATTGCATAGCAAGACCCTGTATCAAAAATTAAAAAAAAGTCTTGGCCCGAGTTTTATACTTGTCATAGAGATTAGAAATGGATCCTGGTCCTAAATATAAAGTTACAGTATACCAAGGAGAAGACAAAATGGATTATGTTTTAGATATGATGTAAAAGAACACAGTCCATGCAAGAAAGCACTGGCAAGCTGGACATCACGAAAATGATAACTTGTGCTCCATAAAAGGTGATGTTGGAGGATGGGAAGACAGACCCCAGGTCGGGAGAGCACAGCAGTAAAAGGTGCAACCAATAAAGGGCCGTTACCCCGATGCGGAGGACTCTTAGGATCTAACGACAAAATGGGAGAAGCCCTTTTAAGAATGAGCCAAATGCCCAAGCGGCCCCACCACCATGAACACATGGAACACGGCCACCAGGGACCCATGAAATTCAGCAGCGAGCGCCCACCACAGGCCTGCTAGAAGGACCAAGACCCGGGATGCTGGCGGGACGTGGGGCTGCGCTCCCCTCCGTCACCAGAAAGCACAGAGAAGGCAGCGCCACGTGGGAAGACAGCGCGGTGGGCTTTCACAGAGCCCAACGCGGGCTCGCATCCAGCCCAGCAAAATCGCACACTCTGGTCTTCATCCAGAGGACACAAACTGTTTCCACATAAAACTGGCACACAGGTGTTCTAGTGGCTTTCTTCACAACTTCAAAACCTTGAATCCAACAAAGACATCCTTCAGCAAGTAAATGAATAAGTGGGCGTGTGTCTGTGGGCTGGGGGGGCTCTTCTCAGCACCAAGCGGAAATGCAGCGTGGGCCACGCGAAGGTCTGGGGGCTTCCCACGTGTTAAGAGCAAGCAGCCAGCCTGGCCGGGGCGTCGTGCTATGATTCCTGTGCAGGACATTCTGGAGAAGGAAGAGGTAGGGGGCGAGCTCAGGGGCCCCAGTGACTAGGGAGAGCGGGAGGGTGGGCGTGGGGTGGGGGCGTGGGAACACCCCACCGGGTACTCTCACGTGGTGACATCGGCATTTGTGCATCCACAGGGTGCACCACGCCAAGAGCTGCCCCTGGGGGCTCACCAGGCCAGTGTCCACACAGAACTGATCGCAGGGTCGCTGCTGGCGGGGGCACGCCTCCTGGAGCTGCGCACGCAGGGGCAGGCGCGTGGTGCCTGTGTGCTTTCTGCTTCCTTTGGTTACAACCCTGAAACTACTCTAAAAGATATTAAAAAAAAAAAAGTAAGACTTTCAGAATGATAGGAATATTCTTTGTTCTGGGACAGTGTATGCCTTTGTCAAAGCTCATCCAAATGATGTGCTTTATTTAATATAAATTCTACCTCAAAAAATAGGTTTGAACAAAGAGAACTGCCCCTTGACACTTGTCCTCAGCCCAGAGCCAGCCTCGCGGGTGCGTCTGGTCCGCCAGCCTGGCCTGGCTCACTTGGGTACCACTCAGCTTAGAATCTGTTCGTGTTTTGGCAGCAGCCAGTGAGAACCCAGGGGAACCCATGGGAGGCGTCCCGCAGGAGGCCCTAGTGTGGGGGCAGCAGGGTGAGCTCTGGCCAAGTCCTGCGAGGACAGTGTAGCTGACCAGCGGGCACCAGTCCAAGGCCAAGTGTAAGGTGCAGGTGTGGCGAGGTGTGTGCTCCGGCCAGCCTAGGCCCAGCTTGGTGCAGGTGCCCTGCTGCTGAGCCCAGCTCTGCAGAGCCTGTGCCCGGTGCCCATGGAGTGAGGGGGCAGCTTCCTGAGGGTGTGGGCTGAGCACGGCCAAGTGAGGGCAGCGGGTCATGGGCCTGGAGAGCCCCTCACATGGTCTGTGTCTGGGGTGTGGAGCAGGGGTGCAAGACCAGGCAGGGCATCTCTGGGCCTCGGGAGGCTGTGGGCCTCCAGCTGGGACTGATGCTGGGTGCTGCACTGGTCAGCCTGCCGTAAGTGGACTCAAGTCTGGCTGCTTAGGAAGAGCAGAGCCGCTTGGCTCATAGCTTCGCAGGCTCAGGAACCTAGCTCCCGTGTGGGCAGAGCTCCGTGGAGGCCCACTGGCCTGTGTCACATTGTGGCTGGGGCAATGGCATAGGAGGGAGGTGGCGTGGAGTAGTCGCAGCTATCATGTTCCCAGGCCGGAAGTCCGAGGGACCTGGTGTGGGCATGGTCAGGCTTTGGTCTCCCTTAATCACCTCCGAGCTCCAAGCCCCAGGTGTGTGGGCTCTCGGGCAATGGCTCGCGTTCCTCTGTCCTCTCCCCTATTCTCTCATTAGCCTCCCCATTCCTCACTCATTGTGTTAGGGGACAGAACCCAAGGGAGGCCATGGGGTCTGAAGGTGGAGTCTCTTGAGTGCACCCAGTGCCCTCAGCACCCCCTTCTGAGTTGGTGCCATCTGTGAGCCATAGCGGGTCCTCACTGGGCACCATGCCTGCTGGGGCTCATGCTCTTGGGGGTTTTAGCAGCCAGAACAGTGAGAGGAGCATTTCCACTGTGGCCGCTTAGGCCATGGTACTCCTCCCAGTGTCCCAGGCAGACCAAGAGAGGTGCTGAGCCAGTTCCCTGGAGAGCTGCACCTGGCTGCAGAGGGTGGTCAGGGCTCACTGACCTCTGAGGACGGCTGCTGGGGCTCGTGGGCTCTGGGTCACCCTGTTGTGCCCACCGCGGCCTGCGGGAGCCTGGAGCTATCTGCCTGTGAGCAGCGGCATGATTACAGCTGCAAGGAAGGGATGGGCAGGAAGCGGAGGCCCCTATACCTGCAGGCAGCCGGCTGGGCAATGGAGCCTGGCAGGGACACAGAGGGGTGCAGTGTGGACCCCAGGGCCCGGCCCCCACCGCTCCCCTCCCCACGCTCTACCCCCATGTAATTGCCTCACTATTCTCTGTGCTTCAATTAATCTCCTTACTTTCTTTTAATGAACTATGATTTAGACAGAAACATCTTCAACAAAGGCCAAGCATAAAACCCACCCAGAATCCTTCTTTGAAGCACAAACCTGACCTAGTTAAGATGTGAGCTTTGATCGATGTCACCTTCCCTCGCATGGAAGGGGAGGCCGCAGGGCCATCTGTCCACTGGGGTGCAGGTCAAGCTTAGGTGGGCAGTGCTTCTGGACCCCGGCCCAATCCGGGCTGCTCCAGGCGCTCACGGACCCCTTGCAGAGGTGACAAGCAGGACTTAGGTGCCCGGAACAGGCCACCAATGTGCTGCTGTCATCTCCCTTTCCTGCAGAGAGAAGGCTCGCTGGCAGGGGCTGCAGCACAGGGATGGCAGCAGGCCTCTCCTGTCGCTTGGGGGTCTCTGGAAAGCAGGTTCCTGTCAGTTGGCTTTGCGCTCTTCAACTCCCTGGGCTGAAGCCCAGGAGAGCTGCACAGAAATGGGGGCAGCACCAGCCCTGAGAGGCACACAGAGAAACCTGGTAGTCTGCAAGGCGGGAAAGACCACCTGGCTAGTGGCGTGCAGCCCCCCCCTGCATCCCGAGCCCACTGGCCCTGGGCTTCTCCGGTCTCTCATGGGGAGCTGGGATTTTCCTGCCCAAGGGTGAGAGAAGACCCTCTGGTGGGCGCCTCCTTCACCCCTCCTTGTCCCAGCTGCAGTGAATGCTCACTTGCTGGGCTTTATTCTAGGAATCCTGGAATCCGGGCTGGGAACTCTCCTGACTTCTCCCAGGGCCTGGGGGACACTTGCTGAGTTGCCAGACACTCTATTTTGGTTGCTTCTGTGATTGAACTATGACAACAAGCGTCTTCTCTTCACACAGAGGCAGTTGTGAATAACGATTCGATGCTGGTATTTTTAGTATGGGTCAGGGTTGTGCTCTGGTTCTAGATGTTCTCATTTCCCCCTTTTTAAACTAGAGCAAGGCCTGAAGGGGAGGCGGCTGAATTTCTCTAATAGAAGCTCATTGGCAGCTTCGAGGGCAGTGTAGAAGGTTTATCTAGTGAGCTTATGAGTAAGGCAGCAGAATTGCAGCGGCCAGCGAAGGAGCGGTGGCCAGCTGCACTGACAGCAATTAAGAGTGGACAATGACCGAGAACTAGGACACAGGAAAAGCTTCCCCAGGCACCGTGGAATGCAGCCCACTACCCACTGACCTAGAGGAGTACAGCCACTACCTACTAAATGCTGAGAAACTCGCAATGCAAATCAACCAGTTTCTTTTCAGATTCCAGTTTCCTTAAACCCTACCCATTGAAAAACTGGGTTAAAAACCTGAGTTCCATCTGGTCGTTTTAAACCCGCAGACCTGTGGTAGGTGACTGCTGAGCTGCTCAGTCCCTGTGCTGCTGTCTACAGGGAGCTCCAGATCAGGCAGGGGTGAGCGGCCAGCTGTGCAGGATTCCTCGAAAATCCCAGGAGCTCTTCTCCTTCCCCTCACTTTCTCCTTGGGTTCACGACCCCATTCTTCCGTGCTGGCAGAACCATGGGCCTGGTACACTCGGTATCACCAGGGTCTGCAGTCCCTCCTGGGCCAGCCGTCCCCTGCCTCCCTTTTCCCCCTCGTCCAAATGCAGACTTCTCACAGGGACAGAGTGGGTGCGGAGCGTCCCCTCCTGCGGCACACGCTGGGTCTCCAACCAGCACTGACTGAACTTCAGCGGCTTCATTTACCAAGCATGGAGAGCATTGTTCCACAGACTGACAGCAAGGCTTCCGCCGGAGCTGCGGGGAGGCAGCGCTGGATTAATAACTTCTGGGGCTGGGAGACCCCAAATAGCCAGCACGGGAGCCTCAGGGAAGAGCAAATAAGTCAATGCGGTCAATTATTTGTCATTTACAATTTAAATGGGCCCCTGTGGGCACATTAACTTCTCTGTCAAAATTGGATGAGCCCCTCAGTGAGGTGGCAGCGGCGATTATTCTGGACCCCAGGAGCCCCTTCCTTTCTTTATACCTGACTTTGAGGCCCCACAGCTGTCGGGGTGACACGGGCAAGGCAGCGGGTGCAGATGTCGAGGGTGCCCCGGAGGCAGAGGGCGAGGGAGCAGCTCCGCAGGCAAGGGTGGGGGTCAGAGGTGGGGAGGGCAGCCTGGAAACCACGCCGTGGGCAGGCAAGTGAGCCTTGGGAGCTTCTGTAGGTTTTATTGTTAAAGAAGCAGGCAGCTAACGGCTCAGCAACGCCCTGCTGGAAACCGCACTTCTGGGCGGCCTTCTCCTGCATGTGGAGCTGCACTCCCCTGCGTGTCTGCCTGAGTGTGTGCGTCGCGTGTGTGTGTGTGTGTGCGCGCGTGCATGTGTGTGTTTGTGTGCGTGTGTGTGTACATGGGCTCCTCCCCTTCAGCCTCAGGATGGAAGAAGGGCTGTGGCCACACGCAGCTATCCTGACAGGGCCAGCCTTGGACTCCGCCATGCCGGCCCTCCCCAGCATGGATGTGAACCTGTGCCATCGGGTCTAAGACTCTGCGGAGGGTCCAGAGGCCTCTCCTGTGGCCAGAGCATTTCCCTGTGAATATCTACAGCGGTCAGTGAGGGCCCCAGGGTCACCCTCGCCCACCAGATGCTCCGGCCCGTGCTCCCTGCACCCTGTGACACTGAGATACCACCATTTGTCCCCTCGAAGGAGGGGACAGCCTTTGGTAGATGGGGCTGCTGAGGTGCTAGGGACAGAGCCTTAAGGCCACCGTAGAAGCCAGGCCTTACCGGGGGGTCTGGTTAGTGAGCAAGAGGGGTGTAGAGAGGCCCAGAGGCCCAAATCGCTCTGTCCACGGGCAGAGACTCACCTCCCGGAAGGATATGAGGGGTGGGGTGAAAGATTGGTCTGTCAAAGCCGCAGCCCTGCTGTGTGTGGACAAACACACAGGAAGATTGGTCTGCCAGAGCTGGGGTGCCTTCCTGGGCCCCTTCCCTCTGTCTGCTGGAGCAGCCCCCTTCCTAGCACCCTCACAAGCAGCACCTGCCCCGGAGGGGGGCAGCTCGGGAGATCACAGAGAGGGTGTCATCTCTGTACTTAGTGAAGCTCACGGTTTAGTCGCCGTCATTTCTGCAAGAGCTTGGTCTTCCCAGGCCTCAGCCTGAAGATGGACGAGCGGCTGCCAGCTGCCGACAGGTGTGTGCGGGCTCCCTCGGCTTCGCCACACCCCGCCCACGCGCCGAGCAGGGCTGCACCATGTGCCCGGGAGCAGTGGCTCTCTCTCCTGGTGCCTCCTCTCTAGGGTCCTGTGGCTTGGCCAGGGGCCACGTGAGACGGCCTGTGGTAGGATGGTGTGCAAGACTTCCTCCGGAGAGCAGTGGGCAGCCCATGGCTGGAGCATCCTAGGACACGCAGACCCTTGCCCAGAACGCCTGGCCTGTATCTACTCTCATCTCTTGTCCCTGGGCTGGGGTCATGCCCAGTAGGCATGGTGTTCAAGGTGGCGCACACTTACTGCAATTCCAGGCCCCATCCTGACCTTCCTCAACTTGGAACTGCCTGATCTTTCTCACACTTCAAAGCTTAGGAAAAGTTTGGTCCAACTCATTGTGAATGAGGTGTGAGTCTCCTGGAATTCAGTGGTATAAGAAATAGAAGGAGAGAAATGAACTAAATCCTCCTCAGAATTCTCAATTCTGATGCACATTCCTCAGCCAGGTGGCCACAGGCACCTCCAGTGGTGAGGACCCACGTGGCTGGCAGGCGCCCTGGTATGAGGGGAGGAGCAGCCTTTTACCCCTGCAGTCTCCTTTCCCAGTGGAATTGTGAGGAGTTTCAGGAAAATCCCAGTAGAGGAACGTGCTGCATGCGGTTGATGCATCCCTGGAAGTGTCAAGATCGTGGGATTGATGGGGAGCCCAAGAGACTGTCCCAGAGGGGACCCCAAGGAGACTCGAGGGCTGTGTGCCACGTGTGGCCCAGGGTGGGATCCTGGAGCAGAAAGAATAGGAGGTGAGAACCAAGAAGGCTGCCGAGTAGAGCAGACAGCAGTGAAAATATCGTGTCAACAGGGCTCACTGACTGCTCTGGGTGTGGCGCCCTGGTGTGGGACGCTGGTAACAGGCTGAGGGTGGGGAGCCCGGGAGCTCCCAGAGCCCTTTGGGCACTTTTTCTGTGAATCTGAACCTTTCCTGAATTAAAAAAAAAATCATTTAAAATTTCCTTCCTTTCATTAGTAGTAGCTCAATGGACAGAGACGGAAAACAATGGGGGTCCACGGGCTCTGGGTGGAGAGACGGCGGGGTGTCAGTGTTGGGCGGGGGACAGAGCTTCGGTTTTGCAAAATGAGGTTCTGTACTTAGTGCTGCTGAGCTGCACACAGACGCGGCTCAGGCGGCAGAGTGACGCCGTGGGCACCCTGCCATCGCCAGTGCGTTAGCATTGCCCTCTCGTTCCGGCCATGCAGTCCTCGCTCTGCACTTGCTGTTATTTGTTAGAATGTTCTGGAAAACTTGCATCTGTCCTCCAAGCCGTGAGGTCTTCTGGGGCACTCTGGCTAAAGAACGAGGATCTAAGCCCAATGCCACCTTCCACTGGGGAGGCATGTGGGCCCCGTGCCCATGCCCGCCTTTGTAAGCTCACCCTCACCAGCATGGTGCCAGCCCAGGCTGTGCTGCCCTCAGCCGCAGGATCACAGTCAGACTCCGTCTCCAGTGGCGCCCCCGACGGGCACGCGTGGGCATGCCTGCTTGCAGGTGAAGCCGCTTCCTTAACAACATCGGGATTCTGATCTCTCGATGCCTGTGAGGGTGCACAACCACCGGTGGACACACAGTGGCCGGCGGGTCCTGCAGTGGCCAGTGAGTTGCGTGTGCTTGGGGCGCACACAGCCGTCGCCCTCACATGACTACCTCTCAGCGCTGTCTCGTGGGTGACTTCTCCCACCTGCTCACGGCCCCGTCCCGCCCCCTTCCCCTCAGGGTGACGACGAGTCTCATGTTCTGTGGCAGATTTCCACTGTGCATGATAAATAGTCCTCATTTCTTTCCAGCAGTCCCACAGCCAATAAAAAGCAATAAAAGGCGAAATGGCACACAAATTGTATCCCCAAAGAGCCGTAAAGACCTAAGATATCCTGCACGTGATGATCAGATGGAATTCTTTGTCTTTAAACAAATAGCCTTCGTTAACAAAGAAGAGTACTCAGAAGAAGAGGAGGCGGGTCCTGGTGGTGGCCAGCTCCCGGCCCAGCGCGGGCCCTCTGGTGTGCTGAGAGTGGGTCGTGAGCCGCCTTACGGGGCTGGCGTGGAACGTGGGCTCGGTCGGTGAGGATGACATTTCTGCTGCTTTTCTAGAGTCCCGGGAAAGCTCTCACCCTGTCTTTCACACCCTGGGCAATCTGTCCTGTCATCATGTAGAATGACAGCATGAGTGGGGTTACCAGGAGGCATGACCTGCTCTGGGCCCTGAGGTTTTGATTTGGTTGATTAGAGTGTGTGTGTGTGTGTGCATGTTTGTGTGTGCGCACGCGTGTGCATGCACATGCGCGTGTAAGGGTGGGAAGTGCCAGTGTTGGTACACAAAATCAGGCACTGTGGTGTGCAAAGGACTCTGGGACCAGAGCCTGCTGCCACCCTGTGCTCACAACTCCCCTAGGTGCAGATGTGTTGGTGCCTCTGCACCTTATCCCTTGTGCAGAGGACGAGGGGCCACTCTCGACTGTCCACCAGGTGTGACCCAGTACAGTCAACGAATGTCTAACTTCTACCAAATCGACAGTGACAGGGGCGTTGCCAGTAAACACTCCCAAGATGCTCTCCTCTGCCTGACCACACTTAGGCTGTTGTTCTTACCACTTTCTGAAGCAGTCCTGGAATCTTCTCTCATCTGTGTCTTTACAAGGTCTGGCCAAAAGCGTGGTGCATGCTGCTGCAGAGTGCTGTCCAGCAGAAAGGCAGGTTTGTGGGAGTGTCACGGCGTGTCCTCATCTGCCATGTGCACTGTGTCTGACTCTGCGGCTTCCGGCTCGTCCCAGGGTCAGAATGACCAGGAAAGGTCAATGTGTTGAGTCAATGCAGGACATCCAAGCAGCCCCAACAGTGCACTTGAAGACCCCCATGAAAGGATTCCAGAGCTACCCCAGACAGTGTCAAGAACCCCGGGGTGAGCGTGTCGGAGGCAAGGCGGAGTGCTGTGAGGGGCACCGGCAATGGGTCTCTTCTGCTATAACTTCTACACAATGTAAATACTCACTCTACTTTTGAGCCCCAGCTCTGGAGCAGTGCTGGCAGAAAGCGGTGGATCGGCCCAGGTGCTGGTGCCAGATGCCTGCCCAGACCCCTCAGGCAGCCGGGGTTGTAGCCCCGGGTCTGATCTGGAATCCTGGAGCAGTACCAACCCAGGTCTCACCTTAGTTCTGTGGACCACTTCTGGCTGGAGCTCAGGGTCAGCAGTGGGTCAGGAGCGGGTGGTTGAGGGAGACTTGGGAATGGTCTAGGAGCTGGGAGGACAGCAGGGGACCCCAATGGTGGTGTGGTGGGGCTTCCATGTAGAGCTGATGGTGTGCAGCAGGACTTCCAGGTGTGAAGGGCTTGGGGCTTGAGCAGGTGTGCCCAGCAGCGAGAGTCCTTGTCACTGAGTGGGGCCTGCCAGCCGGGGCTCTGGAGTCCCGGGTGGAGCACAGGGGCAAGTTCCTCCCCTCCTGGCTTGAGGACTTTTTCCCTCCCCAAGCAGCTCTTCATCCCTGTACGTGGTGCCCCTCCCGTTTGTCCTCTCAGAGGTGACTGCCCTGGAGCTCACCTGAGGCTCACCGCCTGTCTGTCCCTGTGTATCCTCACCCAGGGCTGTGCTCCGGACACCTGTGTCTCCAGGGAAGCACTGAGTCAGTCCTCCACGCTGCCTGGCAGGGCCTGTGAAGGCAGCGGTCGCCTAGTGAGTGATCAGGCAACCCCTAAAGGAAGCCCCAAGTCAGGCTGTGGGCGGAAGCCACCAGGCTGCCTGAGGGAGGTGTGGCCATGTGTCCCGCATCCCATTAAGCCGTGGGATCCCCGACATCTGGAATTATTGAAATTCTGAGCACAATTGACACAGAAAGGGGGCCCACATACGTGAGTGAGGCCTTAGCCCACACCTGGACCTTCTGGATGGCGTGGCTGTCTCACACTGCCATGGAAGAAAGCCGGAAAAGAGCACGATGCGTGTGAGCCCTGTGAGTGTCACACAGGGCTCCTGGGAAGCCACAAGCCTGGCCACTGCTCACGTCGCAGCCTGCATCACAAAAGCAGGGATTTCCACGCTGTCGGCCTCCTCAGGGCACCTGCCAAACAGATGTGAGGGTTGTGAGCACAGCAGAGTCACAGTGGCAGGGACAGCTGACACCGGCCGTGTCCTGACGACTCTGGCTGACGTCGCCTGGTGGCCTTCAGAATCCTCCTTGTCTGTGAGTGGAGAGCAGGGCTCCTGCTGGGCGTTGTGTGGGCGTGGGCTCTCGCCGGGTCACGACGGCTATTTCTGGCGCCGGTGGGCCGGTCTCCATGCCTACCTGGGCGGGCCCGTGGTTTTCTCCCCCTCATGGCGGAGGCTGGCTTTCTAGAGTGTGTCCTTAGTCCATGCATGCATTCGTGGCTGGGCAAACTTTCCTGACTCATGTGAACACTGGATCCTGAAGCGACTGGTGGGCTGGAGAGTGAGTCACTGTCTTCGCCTCTGGGACAACACCCTGGACGCCTGCCGAGGCTTGGGCGAGGACAGGCTCACTTTGCCCCACAGTTTGTAGAGGTTTCTGTCCATATCTGGTGGGCTCCAGGGCAGAAGGGCCTGGGTGAAGGCGGGCTGCTCAGCATGGTGGTCAAGAAGCAGAGCAGGGAGGAGCGGCCCGGGGGGAGAAGAGCCCCCTGGCCACGCCTCAGTGCCCACCCCTTCTGGGCAGACTTCTGTCAGCTCTGGACACCTCCCCAGAGCCCACAGCCCATGAAGCCATCTCAGTAGAAACCCAGACAGTGTGCAAGGAGGTGAAACAGAGACCCTGCCTCGGATGGGAGGAGGTGGCCGGGCTGCACCAGGGCCGAGCAGACTCTGCCTGTCCTGCTGCCGGGTGTGGCTGGGGCTGGAACCCTTGCCTCCCACTGCCCCATGCTCAGGGCCCCGCCACAGCCAGGGCAGGGCACAGGCACTCTGCAGAGCTGGGCTGCAGGCCAGGTCTTGTGAGCACTTCAGACTGGTGAACAGGCTGATCTTTGGTCCTCAGAACGAACTCCTAAGTGCACTGTGACTCCATGGGGACCCTGAGGGTGCTTTGGCCTCCCTCACTCCAGCCTGAGGGGTGACTCCGGCAGCGTGGGTGAGTCTGCCCCCGCTGATCTCTGCAGGTCCTTCTGGAGTAAGCTCCTCGTCCACTGCCCATGCTCTGCCCATGCGCAGGTCCGCAGGCGTTTCGTTGCTGCCTCACCGTCTGTTCTGGGGTGCTGCAGAGGTGGGCTGCGCCCCGAGCGCCTCTTGACTTTGCTCGCATGGACGCTGGGCTATACTGTGGTGACTGTTCGCCTGTGGTCCGTAGCCCGTCTGCCCCCAGCTTCCCTCCAATCTGGGATGCTTTTGCCGGGGTCAGTGTGTGGAGGGTCTGCGGCCTGAGGTGACCAAGCATACCGGCCTCTGCTGTGCCACCTCTGCTGCCATCTTCCAAATACTTGGCCCGGCCACCTGCCGCTTGGTTTCTACTTCCACGTCCCATGCTGGGTCCGTAACTTCTGCGGTTTATTTCTGAACATGATGTGAGTGTCTGACTGGGTTTTCTTCTCAGATGGTGGAACAGTTGTCCCTGCGTGATTTAGGAGTGGCCCACTGGTTCCCAGTGTCTCCTGTGCCGTGGGAAACTCAAAGCCCCAGGGTTAGAGGCAGGAACCAGACAAGGGTCTCCCTTGTGTGTGGGTCAGAGTGCCTCCCCTGGACTGGCCTGGATTGTCCTGAGGACTCGGCTCCTCCATCCCTGGGGGTTCGATCTCACTCTTGTGGTACAGGATACGCATCCACTGTCTGTGGAGATGCCCAGGAGCCTGGCCGAGGAGGGGGGAGGGACACTCCCCTAGGTCTCGCGCTTCTGCTGTGTCCTCCGGCCAGGCTAGTGGCAGTGTGGGAGTGGCGAAGGCTGGAGATGGATCATGCGTGCAGGGGTGTGGCAGGTCTTGGATGGGAGCAAAGAGCGCCCGAGGCAAGCCATGTGGACAGGCTGCTTCAGCCCAGGGAACCCCAAGCCCAGGACAATCCCTAGCGAGCTGCTAGGAGAACGGTGTCATGTGACACCAGCCCGCTGAATGGGTGGCTCCTTGTGTGGGAGCTGAGAAGGCTCCGCCCTAGCCGGCTTCTGCACACTGCTCTTGCCTTTGTTTCCCCACCCTCTCACCACCTTCTTCCCTGGGAACTTTGGGGCTGTGCTAGGTGTGGCAGCTCACACCGCAGCAGGAAGCGCAGGGCTGGTGGATGAGCTCCCAGGTGTTCTAGTGGACACGCAGTGGGCCACGGCGTGTCTTGTACCACGGCCACACAGGTGTGTGTCCAGGCTTGGCGCTGGGACACGGGCCTTGCCCCGCACGCCCACTCGCCTACCTGCAGGTGCTGCCTCCTCATTAGCAGGGACACTGGTGTCCCCAGGGCGAGGCAGGCCTTTACTTCTTCCTTTCCCTCAGACGCACCTTTGCTGCTCTTTGGCTTTTTTCTCCCATATGAATTTTAGTAAGAATCACCTACGAGCAGCACTTCTGATTGGGAGTGCTGCCGAATCAGAAGGTGGAGCTGAGAACTCACTGACGTCTTTGCGACGTCCTGTCAGTGCCTGCAAACAGAACAGCGCTTCCTTCACGCCAGTCGGCTTCCATTTCTTGCAGTAAGATTTTTATATTGGTCTTTTCTGGCTCATCTTTCCTTAGATTTATTCATGAACACTTGGAAGCTTTCATGATTTTGGTAAATAAATTGTTTTGTTTTTTTCTGAGGTACTTTCAGCTGCACTTCTAATGTACAGAAGTGTGTCTGATTTTTGTGTTCGAGCTTCTGTTCTAGCAGGCATCCTAATGATGTCCTGCTCTCTCTGGGCTGCTGGCAGAACATCTCGGGGTTTCTCTGCATCGGTTCTTTGTTCTGCTGCCCTAAGTAGCAGTCTGTCTTTGCCAGGCAGGAGTGCCTCTGACCACGCCCACCCTTCTGGTCCTGTATCTCTCAGTCTTCCTTCCCAGCACCTCT
>PVKA01010800.1:14641-63232 GCA_004027165.1 Ctenomys sociabilis
CTCTCCCTCTCCTCCCCCTCCCTTGCCTCTCCCTCCCCTGCCTCCCCCTCCTTCTTTTCCATTACTCTGTGTCAAACACAGGATGTGTTTTGCCTTCTGCTGTGGAGTTGTTGCGCTGCTCTGTCCTGCCCATTTGACACATGCACAGGGTGCTGGAGTCCTTGGGGAGCAGGTGGGAGGCCCCCTCCTGGCTCTGCCGCCTGCGCCCCCACAGTGGCAGGTTCATTTCCAGGCGCCACAAGCAGCTTCCCTGTCTGCAAAGCTCCAGGACAACAAAGCCCAGTTGCCCACACTGTGTTTATTGTCGCTGCATTGTGAGGTGAGATTTCCAAACATTTTGCATAGAAGTTTTTTTTTTTTAGGTCTTTTTGAGACAGGGTCTCACTATGCAGTTCAGGCTGGCCTTAAGCTCACTTTGTAGCTCAGGCTGGTCTCGAACTCACAACAATCCTCCTGCCTCAGCCTCCCAAATGCTGGGATTACAGGCATGCACCACCACGCCCGGCATGCATAGAAGTTTTGCCTCTGTGCTGTTCTTGAGGTCGGGCTCCGATTTTCTTTGCTGATTTTCCTCGTCCAGTTTTGATATCAAATTATGCTGGCATCAGAAAATGAGTCAGGTGTTTTATTTGCTTCATCCATTCTCAGGAACAGTTTGTATAAGAAAATAATTTTCTGTTCCTCGGAGCTTTTGTAAAACACTCCCTGAAAAATCACCAGAACATGATGTCTGCATTTTTTTGTTTTGTTTTGTTTTGTTTTGTAAAAGGTGCTATTTCTCCTAGGTTTTCAAATTCACTGGCAAAGCCACTCTGCATAATATCCGTCAGGTTTTCAGCATTCCCACAGCACCTGCAGTTGTGAGCTCTTTAAATTCCTAGGTGTGACTTGTGTGCCCTTTTTCGACCCTGGCTGTTCCACTTCGCTGTCCATTCCTTTTTCGCGTTTCCAAACAAATGGCTTGGTTTATTCGCCACTTGTACTTTGCTTGTCCTTTTGGCTGCTTCTGTGCTGCTCCACTATTTCCGTCCTCTGTCTGACAGCTTCCCTTCCCTTTCTTAGTAGGTTCTTGAATGATTAGCTTGCTTGTCTTATAGCTGTGTTTTAAAGATGCATTGAAAGCTGCAGGCTTACTTCTGAGCCTAGCTTCACCGTGGTCCATGAGTTCTGACATAAAGCAGCACTTCTTTCAGATGTTCTCAATGTCTTGCTGTTGCTCCCTTGAATTACGCTGTACATGTTCATCTTTTTCTACCGCTTCTCCGCTACCTGGTCTTGCTGCGTCCCCGTTAGGTGACTTACAGAAGCATGTCTGAAAGCTTGGTAACTTCGTTCATTTTATGTGCTGGCACCTTTATCCCTTCCTATGTTTTTTCCTGTGCCCTCCCTGTATGCATAAACTCTTTCGCTGATCAGGTGCAGATCCATTTGTGATTTTAAAGACAATTTGCTAAGTGGGCACGGAGGTACACATCTGTAATCCCAGCTTCCCCGGAGGCCAAGCAAGGAGACCACAGGTTTAAGCCTAACCCGGGCAATTTAGTAACACCGTGAGATTTCATCTTAAAACTTAAAAAAAAAAAATCATTTAATAAGAATTGAGAATGTAGGTCATCCTGAGGCTCTGGATTTAATCCTCAGTGCCACAAGCAGATAAATAAAATAAAATTCCAGTGAGTCTGTTTTCCACTGCCAGGATCTTTAATGGGGCTCTTATGAAGAAGAATATTTTTTGAAGTCCTGTCTCACTGGTGCTATTTTCTTGGTGCTGTAAGCCTTGTTCTTTCCTTACCTGGCAGGCTCTTGTTTGCTCGCTTGCCATTGGCAGGGAGGCCCTTGCTAGCTGTGGTGTGCTGGCCCCCCATTGGTGGTGCCACCTCATGCTGCCCAGAACCCTGCCCTGAATGGGGTCTCCCACCTGCCCCCTCTCCCCCATTTGTGAGCTCACAGCTGCCCTCCACGGTTGGGGTGCTGTGGGGCTGCCCTGCTCTGTGGACTGGCTTCCTGATGACCCACTTGCTCCAAGTCTCTCCTGAGCTGGTTGGGGTCTCCTGCCACGTCCTCTGCCTACGGAATGCTTCTCTTTCAGGACCATGGAGAGCTCCGGTGGCCATTCATTCATAAATGCAGTACATCCTCAGCCGGCCTTGCACATCCCATGGGGAAGAGTCTGAACTCTGATGCAAGGCCACCGGAAGCCCATATCCCAGCCTGGCTCACTGCTGGAGCCCTCGAGCAGATGAGAAAGCAGGCATTTTCTCCATTCCCCTGCAACTCAGGGGTCCCCAAGTCTCCTCCTCTGAGAGCTCACAAAGTGAGCCTCCGGGTGCCAGCAGGCGCCAGGGCTCAGTGCAGGTCCAACCTCCGAGCCACCAGGAGTCCATGACTGGGCTCTTCGTCAGGCTGCAGGCACCGACAGAGCTGACTGATGGAAACGGTGTCCCGACACACACCACAGGGGGTTGCTGGGTTGTGCAGCAGTGCTGCCTTTCCTGGGGGGACCTGCTGGAAGGACGGTCAGCCAATAGCTGCTGCATGCCGGGAAAGAGCCCTGAGGAACTTAGAGAAGATGTCAGTGATGTAGGGCTTGCCATGACCCAGCTCAGCCTGAGTACATGCACATGTGCATATGAGCATGTGTGTGTGCGTGTGTGCATGTGTGTGCATGTGTGTGTGCGTACTTGTGTACATACCTGATAAGGCAAAGGAGAGGCTGTGTACATTTCCTTGAGTGATTCGGAACCTTTCTCTTCCCAAGCACGTGGGGCTGCACTGGAATGCACCTGGCCTGGTGTCCCTGGCTGCTGCCTGGTGACTGGATTCCTCCGTGAGGTCCTGACCTTGTGGCACTGATTTTGTAGCCAACCCCTGGCCTCTGCCAAGGTATCAGTGGCTGCTTGGTGTAGCCATTGAGTCAGGGTGAGAGCACGCAGTCCCCGGCCCAGCTTCCGCTGTGCGGTGATGAAGGCATGCACTTGGACAGTGCTGTGTCTTTTGCTTGAAGCCAGCAGCCCGGGACTCAAATGCTTGGAAACCCTGGAAGTGTGTGGTAACCACGTCCTGAGGGGCTTCTGGAGTAGGAGGCCCTTTGCTTTGTGCGCTCTGCCCATGGCAGAGAAGGAGACGTGAGCAGTGATGCTCGGGCCCTGCTGCAGCTGGACATCTGGGCCCCTGCAGCAGGGGTAGTCTGTCTGACAGGGAAGACCTGCTCTGTGTCAGGCACCTGTCATCCCTTGTTTGTTCCTTTGGCAGATAGATAATTTTGAGCTTGGATTCTGTGTTTTAGACCATGTTGGTCATAAGGGCATTGGAGAACCTTCCCAAAGAGCATTCTTGTGAGGTGGAGATGACATCAAGAAACAAGCCAGCAAAGAAGATAACAGCAGCAGTGACGGCTGCTAGGAAGTGCGGGCGAGGGAGACCGAGGCCGGGCCACAGCTGGGCTCAGAGCCCTTCCTGCCCCGTCACAGGCACCCCATCTGGCTGCTTCCCCTTGTGACACCTGGCACCATGTGCATCTGAGCTAGATGCATCTCATTCACTTGGTCACGGACCTGGCCCGAGTGGTCACATTTTCCAAGCGACGAGTTCTAACTTCATTGGGCACCTGGCTGGCCACCTGGTGGCTTTGGAATATGGTCTCATCCCTTCTCTTTCACACTGCTTTCTGCATTCTGCTGTGTGCAGTGTGCATCACAGGTATGTGTCAGCAAATGCAGCCCTAATTGCCCTTCGCTCATCTCCTGGCGCACCTTCCTTCCCCCAGTGAGAGGGACTCGCATGGACAGGGCCCCGTCTCCTCACCTGGAGCCCTCCTCGCCTGACCCGTGGTGCCAGCACTGTGCTATCCACGACCGACCCTTGCTGTGGGCAGAGCCACTGCGAGGTGTCATGCGGAGACAGGTGCCCCCTTGGTGGATGTCCGTCCCACAGTCACTAACGTGGTGAGGCTTCAGCAGTCTGTCCTCCCTCGGAGTCGCTTCTTGCTCTTCCTCTTGCACATTCTTCCAGAAAATCCAAAAGTCTGAGCCCCAGGCAAGCAACAAGGGAAGGAGGATGCATCTGGGTTCTCTCCAGAAGCCCAGGGGCTGTGCTAGTCAGTAGTGGGAAGAGGCACCGGGCATCTCCTCATCCCCGCCCCACCCTCTCCCCCTGCATCCATTTGCACTCCTTCCTTGGAGATAACCAGCCCTGAGTGGAATATTCCTGGAAAGTGGAGTCTTGCTGGCTCTGTGCAGATATAGGGGTGAAGCCTATTGTCCCTGTGCATGTGCTTGAAAGCTGGGGTGACACAGCCTAGGGGAGCTCTGGAAAGGCTCAGGTAGGGGAGCAGAGAGGCCTTGTGCTTGGCGTCTTTTCCCTGTCCACCCCTCTGGCCGACCCGAGTGATCTAAGATCAGTATTCCACACCAAAAGCCAGAAGGGTGGAGGGGGCGTGGCCTGAGCCCGGCCTTGGTGTTTGCAGGTGGCAGATCTTGGCTGAGCCTCTCACCATCTCCAGTCTTCTATTGCCCTTCTGCCAAAGGCAAAGCCTCATTCCTCTGGGGTGGGGCGCAGGCTCATGGGGTGGTGCCAGCAGGGACCCTGTGGACCTCAAGTGCTCCAGGAGCCCCGCACGGCGTCCACCAGTGTGGCTGTCACTGTTAGCAAGTTAAATGCAGCTGGTGGAGTCCAGTCGCAGAGTCTGCATGGTCGGGAGTGCGGGACACGTGGTCACAGCTCTGAAAGATGAGTGTGCTGCGTGGCTCTGCTCCACAGACATTTATGACTCAAACACATGCCCTGCATTCCCACTGCTTGGCTCTGTGGCCAGTCAGATGATGAACCGGACACTCTCTCAACACAGTTGTGGAAGCCAAAAGCCCACTCTGTCAGCGGGATAATGGTCCCCGAGACAGCTGTGTCCTAATCTGTGAAGCCCGCGACTCTCACCTCCTGTGGCGAGGAGAATCCGGTTGCACCTGGAATTGAGGTTTGCTGGTGGGCTGACTGGAGGGTGGGTGCCGTCCCGGACTAGCACGAGGGCTGGTGTAATCATAAGGCTCCTCAAAGAGCAGGCATCAGTGAACCGCGTCTGCAGGGAAGACCTGCTGGCTCCTGCCTTTGTGGGTGGGACAGCCCAAGCCCGGGAGCGTCGGTGACCCAGAGCGGTCCGAGACGGCGAGGAGTGGGGGCTCCGACTCTGCCCGCGCCTCGAGCTCAGCCCCGCAATGCCTGCTTCGCACTCTGACCCTTGTGGCTCGGAGCGAAATCAGTGTGTTGTGCTCAGTTGCTGCAGCCGAGGGAAAAATGAACACAGTCTGAGCCCTGCAGTTCCTCCTTCTGCCCCTGACCTCAGGGGCTGCAATCTGTGTGGGACACAGCCGGCTTCACAGCGAGAGACCACCCCAGTCACCCTCCCTTCACTGGGGCAAAATCCATGACACCGTCTAAAGGAGAGGGGCTCACATGGCTCACCATTCCTGCCCGTCACCGGGCAGCTCCGCAGCAGAACCAGAGTAGCGGAAGCAAGCGGAAGAGAAGGGACCAGAAAGAGAGGAGGGGAGCCAGGGACAAAGAGGCCCTGCCAGGCCCTGCTCCTGGTGGCGGGCCTCTCCTGACCAGCCTCGCCCCTACACAGGAGCCTCTGGGGGGACATTTCAGAGCTCAGCGTTCTCTGCGACGCCGCAGCAGCTGCCCACGCTGAGTGGGACGGGCGTGCGGTGGGCATCTTGCAATTCCAGGGACAGGGCCTATGTGGGAGGTCAGGTCACTGCGAGCCACCAGCCCGCCCAGAGTCCGAGCGAGGTGGGGGTGGAGGCCCCCAGGTCCGCAAGGCGCTGTGTTCTGAGCGCCATGACAGCAGAGCCCGTCCAATTGCCCTTGAAGTCCTGCTTCCGGCCCTCCCTCGGCAGGGAGCAGCCCACCTCCTTCTGTCTTTCCTGTTCTGTCAATCAATCGAAGACACCAGAAGCATTTACCCAGCGCTGCTAATCAGTTAGGCATTCAATTAACGAGGCAATCATTTTCTTGCACTTGATTCTCATTACAGGGTGAGTTTATTTTAGTTTCTTGTGCAGGAAAGAAAAAAAACAGCAGCAGCTCACATTTCCCCTCATCAGCTTCCTGTGGCTGTTTGATTCACATATTTTTAAAACAGGTCTATTTTCGGGGGAAACGTGGCCTCGGCGAGGCCCACTCCTGTTTACTCCGAGCACGGCTGTTTTGGTTGCCGCGTGGACGGTGCTTCCCCCAGCGCTGGGGAGACTGAGCGTGCAGAGGAAGCCACGCCCACCGCGTCCCCCACGGCTGCCGAGGGCTGCTTCTTCTCCCAGCATCCTTGTTTCCCTCTCTCTTTAAAAGAGGCTTGCAGGGACCTTTACTAGGCCTCAGAGGTGGGTCAGCCAGCAGGAGGAGGAGGAGGCCGTTACCACTCTGATTCCTCAAAGGTGAGGCTCCGTCCACCTGCCGCGGGGCCCAGGCTGCTGGGAGCTTCAGGCCAGGCTGGAGCCCAAGTGCCATGGCAGGGCAGCCTGGACACCCCTCCCAGCCTCTGCCACTGCCACACGGTCCACTGCGGCTCTGTGGACAGCCAGGGCCTTGAGTGCAGATGGACATGGAGCTCGCCATTTTGCCATTGCCACTCTCCAATCTGACTAAATGGAAGCAAGAACCCAGGCTGCTTTTCCTCTGCAGGCAAAGGCTGGTAGCTCCTCCGCGCGGACTGCGTGTGCCGTCCGCACCCGCTCGAGGGTGGCTGGGCTGCCCCTCCCCCGTGGCCTTCCTGCCGCCTGCCTTTGTTTGCTATCTGAAAGGTTAATGTAAAAATAGATGTTCTCGGGCATCATGGAGTTCCTCTGCAGGTTCCCATAGAAACCAGACTGTGCAAAGCTGTGGAGGAATTTTTAAAAGTTAGCCCCAGATGTTATCCTCCAAAGACCTAGGGTCACTGTGCCTTATGGTTACGAAAGAGCACTCCCCCCAAAAAAAATTTTTTTTAAAAGGAATTAATAAAATCTCACCCCAACAGTGTACTGCCCACCCCAACATTCACAGACTTTTGTTTTTGTTTAAAGTATCAACAAAGACATTTTAAGACCCCAAGGGCTTAAAAGAAAAAGCCCTCTTGGAGCATCTTTCTTTCCCCCAGACCCGAGGGGAGGCAAGCCAGCTCTATCTCTCCTTGCATTTAAAGCAACTTGGAATTGCTTTGGGGCTAGATTGCAGGGCGCTGCTCACCGCAGAAATGAGCCGGAGTGCCTGCCACCCACGGTCTGCAGCCAGGGCTCCCCTGGGGACACAGGAGACAAATGCCCACTTTGAAAACCTGGCTCTCCTGGCAGCACCTCTGTGGCCCCTGTGGCCGAGGAGCAGCTATTCAGTCAGTGGACACCTCCCGAGCACAGAGCAGTGCAGCCAGAACACACAGCCGGCAGAAGCCAGGGCCGTGGTCGCTGTCCTGGACTTCATGGCAATGTGTAGGAGGCTCAGGTGGGCCTGGGGTGCAGCCGGGGGCCTCACAGCCAAGGTCCCTAGCACCGTGCTGTGTCCTCACGCCGCACCACAGTGTCCTGTCGCAGGACACTGTGTGTGTGTGCACGCACACGCGTGTGCATGCACGTGTGTGTGACACGGCACCAGTGTGCGCAACTCAAGCAGCAGTGAGTGGTGATAGGAGTGAGTGTGGTGCGAAAGAGATTGTGTGGTTGTGAGTGAATGTTGGTGAGTGTGTGTGTGAGAAACTTGAGATTCTTAGTGTGTGTTTGTGTGGGTGTGTGAGAGACTGGTGCAGGTGTGAGTGTGTGTGCGCAGTGTACATAGGCATGCACTTGAGAGTAAAATTGTGTGTGTGAGAGTGTGTGTGATCGGTGTGGGTGTGCAAGTGTGTGAGGCAGAGCAGGCAGTGGGGTAAGTCAACTGGGCACCAGTGTGTGTGATGTGTGTGTGTTCTTAGACATAGAACGTGCACAACACACATGGGATGCGTGAATGTGGTGTACGCGTAGCATGCATGATGTGTGCGTATGTGCGAACAGTGTTCTACAAGCACGCATATGATCCACCTGTGCACATAGCATGTGCGTAAACACACACGTGGCACGTGGTACGTGTACATGTGGCATTGCAAGAACGTGCATAGGACACACAATGCCTGGGAGCAAGGGCTGCAGGCTCGGGCCTCAGAGCAAGGACACGGAGCTGCAGCTGGCCTCCGCGGTCTGGCCGCATGCCTCAGGCGTGTGCACCGAGGTGCTGCTCGCAAGCCTTCTCAACCATTCGAGGAGCTAGGCGCGTCACCCCACGGAGTGGTGCAAGCTCCCTACACGTGTCAGGCCGTGACTTGCTGTCCTGCAGCATGTGCATGGAGATGCGCACCATACATATGTATGCTTATGGCACGCTCATGGTACATACAAAAGATGTGTGCATTTATACAGAGTGCATAAACATGGACACAATATGTACAAACCTGTGGTGTGTGTATTAGCACGCGTGCTACATGTGTATGCATTAGTTACCCTGCTCTTGTGGCTAGGATGAATACCCAACACTCAAAATGAGGGCAGGAAAGGTTTATTTAGCTCACACTTACTGGAGGTTTCAAGATGCTGGAGGAGAGGCTGGGCGCTGCCATGACCAGGACGGCCCTCTGTACACCTCTGAGAAAGCACAGCTGCCAGTTTAACTGTTCGTGGTGGAGGAGAGTGTGTGCTCCTGGTGGGCAGGAAGCAGACCACAAGGATGGGGCTGGGCCAGGCTGGGCCCCTCAGGCCGCTCTCTCCCCTGCTCACTCCTCCCATCTGAGCACACAAGATTTGGGGGAGCACTGTAGACCCAAACCATGACACCACCTCAAGTCCATTCAGAGGCTGGAGCCCAGACAGGTCAAGTGGACCGGGTGACAGTTATTTATGTCTTTGCTCACATCACGTCCGCGTGTGTTTGGCAGGAAGCCGCTCCTGTGGAGGATGAGGGCATCCTCTGAATACAAGACCTGTGTTGAGATACGGGCCTGCTAGCGGGGTAAGGCAGGCTTTGTCGCCGCAGGGCACGTGGGTACTTTATCATGCTGTGGTGCCCTGAGAGGGCAGTGGCAAGAAGAGATGCAGAAATGACATGCAGGATTCGTGGCAGATTTATTTACCTCAGAGGGCACTGATCGGGCGCATGCCTAGAAAACCAGGCCCCAACCTTGGGGGTCGCCCCAACCCTGGTGGTCTAGGGCTTTCATATGATGCATAAGCAGGAGGTACAAAGGGGACACAGAAGGGCCGGTGGTTCTTCTGGTTAGTCGCAGGGTGAGGGCATCGGCTACCAGGGTAGATCAGTGGTCATTAGCCCACGAAGCTTTGTGCAGTGGTGCAATCAGGTGCCCTGCGTGTTCGGTCACGCTCTCGTGGTGACAGGGGTCAGGAAAGTAATTGCAGAGCCATGAGGCAGTTACGGAGTTAGGAAGCTTCAGAAGAACGAAGTTTTGAAAAGAACAGCTGCTCTTGGAAAGTTTCTCTCTTTCAAGAGGCCATATGAGTCTGTCATGGGCTGAGCTGTGTCTCAAGCGTCTCTCTCCTGTCGTGGTGTCCTGGCCCGGTGTGGTGGCTATCCCTCCCTTCCTCGGTCTGATTGTTGGTAGCCTTGCGACTCTCTCTGGGGACCAGCGGCGACGTGATCCAGCAGCACCTGAGACATGTTCTGTGGCTGGAAAGTTGCCAGGGGCAGCCGCGGGTGCAGGGTGGGAGATGTGTGGGTTGGGCAGGGGCAGAAGGCCTTGGAGCCCCCGCCCCACAGCAGCGGCTCACTAAGTGCAAGACACGTCCTTTCAGGGTCCCTTTCCTAGGGAGGCCTGGCAGAGGCCCCTCAGGTGGCCAGATGACACGATGACATGTCAGCGCTCCCAGCTGGCCCTTGGCCTGGCCTGGAGACGTGGATGAGAGGTGCTCGTCTGACCAGGGTGCTGCACCCCTTGCCTGATCTTGTCTTAGAAAATCACCTCTGGGTTTCTGCAGAGAAGGAGGGAGGACCACTGTGGTGTGAAGCACATGGCCCGCCTGAGCGCCCTTCTCCTCGGGGAGGGGTCGCCTGTCACCTGAGCTCGTGGCTGAGGGACACACAGGTCATCTGTGCCTTCAGCAGGGAGGGGTCCCTCAGGTGCAGACCCAGGCCATGGAGCATGGAGGTAGTGGCACCCCACGCCTGGGTCCCTGTGGGGCCCTCTGCTATAGGGTGTGGCCGCAAGGCTCACCTTTCATTGAAATTTAGAGACCTGCGGGGCCCTGTTCTTGAGGACACAGATTCCTAGTTACGTGACAACCACAGCTGCTCCGGAGCCCCTCTCCTTAGTGCTGAGCTTTTCCTGGGGAGAGGGTGCTTGCGTGGTCTCTCAGGCCTTCTGCTAGGTCCTTGGCGTGATCAAGTGCAGGCTGGCGTCAGGCCAGGAGCACTCTGCCACTCCCCAGGGAGGGTGACTGCCTCTCTGGACACCCCTGTGGGCACCGAGTGTGCTGCCCAGCCAGTGCCCAGGTCACTAGCTTCCTGATGGCACAGATCAGCACTCACTTCAGAAATGTTAGGACGGGCCACCTCCTGTCCTCCCCTCCAGGGCCTGTGCTTGTCTTCCCTTGAAAAACGAGCCATGGGGTGAGCCTCGGAGACAGGGCCAGCTGGGAGCCACCGGAGGGGCAGTGCTTCAGTCCTGGTGTGATCTGAGCCTGAACCAGAGTCCACTGGATTTATGGGGATGTCTCTGTCTGGGGCGGGTTTTTGCTTTGGCCCTGGTGAGAAATCACTGCAGGAGCAGCCCGGTAACTCACCACAGGCGAAGTGCGACCTCTCTGAAATCTGTCATCCCTTGACCGCCGCCCTCTAGCATTTTCTTTCCTTCTGGGTCCCGGGGAGGTCATTTGTCAGCCACCCAGGCACCCCAGTCTTGCCTGGGCGCAGGCTGAGGTTGGAGACTGTGGGGGAGGAGTGAGCGCTTTGGCCCAGGCCCTGCCCTTTGGCCCCATGGCCATGACGTCGATCTTTCATTACTGGTGCTGCCCACAGCCCAGAACACTGGAAAGCACCCCGGAGACCCGAGTGGCTATGCAGGAACCAGTGGCGCAGGATGGGGCAGGCGGCATGGACCTTGGCTTTTCAGCTCAGAAGTTGGAATGGGATCCTGCAAGAAGAGACCAGAACAGATGCCATGGACAGACCGCATGGGAAGGACACAGGAGATAAGCCACTGAGAAGCCAACCACAGCGGTCTCCAAGGAGCCAGCCCTGCAATGCCTTTGTGCCAAGCTCTCAGCCTCCAGCACTGTGGGAAGGCGATGCTTGTGGTCCACCCTGATTCAACGTCCTCTCAACTCAGTCCCCAGTACCCATGGCCACCCCACGGCTGCCACATGACAGAGCTCTCAAGTGGCAGGTATGAGCTGTGAGGAATCCACACCTCTGTCTCCACCGGCATCCTGGGAGTCCTGTAGCTATCCTGACCCAGAGCCCCCTTGGCCTCCATTTTTCTTTCTCAGCTGGGCTTACAGCTGCGCCCTGCCTCCATGCCCAGTTGCCACCCTGGTTTTGAGTCCCTGCTGACTTGAAGGACCTGGTCCTGAGCAGATGGCCACCACGGGATCTGGGCTTCTTTCACAGGGCATCTGGCCAGCCAGCCACTGACCATGGTGGTCACATGGCTCCGCTCCTCAGTTCTGCTGGCTCTCTTGGCCTGGATCTTTCTGGCTCTGCCTGCCCAGGGCTCAGACATCTCCTCCAGAGAGCCCCTTAGTCTGATGACAGCATTCGTGGACTAGCTAGGGAAGGATAGTGCAGAGGCTCTGACAGAATCACAGAAACACAGTCACCGCAAGGTCTACCCAGAGAAGAGCAGAAACACGGACTCTTCACACTGCTGTGGAAGACAGGTCAGAACGAAGCAGCAGACGGAGCACACATCTGCATTCTGCAAAGCACTCTCACAGGCTGAGCGTGGAGGTGGGTTCCCAAGAAGCTTCGCTGAGCCTCAGTTGACTTACAGAGGACTGCACTGACACCTTCACGTGTGACCTGCTCTCTCAGGCTTGGGGAGGTCAGATTACTGTCTACCCCCAGGAAGCTCACGGGGAGACCTCGCTGTGTCCCCTGCACGTCCGAGGCTCATCCTGGGGCAGGACGGCTGGTCACAGCCACCTCTGCTCTGTCACTCTGATCTGCAGAAATGTGCACGGAGCCTGGGCATCGTCGGCGGGGTGGTCACAAGTGCCGTGCCCAGCGCTTGCTCCCCCACTTCATTCGTTGGCTGCAGCAGGGCTATGTTTAAAAATGAGACCTTTATAGGCCTGTTAAGTGGGGCCACAGAGGTGAGGCTCTGGTATGACAGGACGCGTGTCCCAACAAAAGGAGTCCTAGAGCTTCAGCTTTCTCTCCCCCATATCCCTGCACAGAGAGAAGGACCCGTGAGGATGGAGGGACGGCAACCCTGGAGCGAGCCTGCCCCAGACACGCCCGAGTCACAGACTTCTGGCTCCAGGGTCTCGAGCCACTTAGCAGCCCTGCGCTATGCCACCAGGCCGTGCTATTTTGTTTCGGCAGCCATTGCTGGCTGAGACGCGCGAGTCACGGACATCCCACGCTCTTGTGTTTATTTTGGTGTCACTTTCTGTAAGATAAGCTTGGGAGAATCTCTTATTCTGATGTAGTCCATAGAGCAATTCTTTTTAATCGTTTGTTGGTTGCACCTTGTTTTAAAGCCCTTCCTCCAGATGCCAGGGGCCTCCCAAGTTTTATTGCCAAGGAGGCTGCCGTCTTGATTTCGCGCTTGCGTGCGTGTGGTGTGCATGTGTGTGTGCATGCGTGTGTCCGTGTGTGTGTGCATGCGTGTGGTGTGCGTGTGTGCATGCGTGTGGTGTGCGTGCGTGCATGTGCATGCATGCATGTGTGTGTCCGTGCCTGTGTGCATGCGTGTGGTGTGCATGTGTGTGGTGTGCGTGCGTGCGTGCGTCTGAGTCACACAGCTCTGGGCAGGGCTGAGGCTCCCCCAGGCCAGTCTCTATCCCACAGCGAGCCCTGTGTGCAGTGTGCCTCCCACCCTGTCTTCTTTGGCAAACTTGGGACGCGATCTTGGTTCTCCCCTTGTGTTTAGCTCCGAGGAGGAGCCATTCTCTGAATACACAGCACTCTTCCTGGGTGGGCCACGCCTTCCCGGAGGGAGGCCCTCCGTCTCTGGGGTTTCAGGGCTGGGCCATGCCTGGGCTGCTGGTAGCTGAGCCACTTATTCCTATGCTATCTGAGCCTGTCTTCTGCTGCTCTACAACGTATTTAGTCTGGACGCTGTATACACAAGGAACTTGCTTAGCTCACAGGCAGCCCCCTCTGGTGTGGGCCTCCAGCTTCACCCAACATGGTGGACAGGGTCATGGCAAGCTTCCTGAGAGAGCAGAAGCCATGTGGGGAGAAAGGAAGTCTTCTTCAGGACCAGGCCTGCCTTTTCTTAGCAATTTGCCCTCGTGGGCCCTCATCTTTCCCTGGGCCCCAGCTCATCAGCTTTGTGCACCTCTGCTCACATAGCCACACTAGGGACCACGTTCCCAAGGTGTGACACTCCTAGGGACATGCTCAGTCCGCAGAGCAGAGCACAGGCTCGTCCCTGTCCTCCTCTGGGCTTCAGCCAGAGCAGAGCGGTGTCCTGGCACGTGGCAAAAGCTGGGCTCCGTGGTCATGCTCTCGTCGCCCCGGGCTCAAACGCCAGGAGAGGAAAGGGGTATTGTCTTCTGTAAATTAGGAACGTGCTCAGCTAGCTCTCCTGTTGGGCCCGACACCTTCAGCCCCTGTAGCATCACCTGGTCCCACACCAGGTGGGCAGGGGCTCCTGTGGCTGGAGCTGTCTCTGACCCTGGACATTTAATTTTCTTCTGTGGCTGGAACATCTGTCTCTGCATGCACTAAGCCACTCCTGTAGCTTCCCTTCCTCTATTTTAAAATATCTTTGGCCATTTCCACCTTATTATTCTTCCATTTCAGCTTCGAATTAGGTTTGCTAAATTTTATCAAAAATCCTGTTTGGGTTTTTATTGAAATTGCATTGAATGTATAGATTAATTCGGGGCATATTGACAAATTTGATGACATTGTATCTTTCCTCCCCATTTATGAGTGTGTTCCCTTTCGTTTCCTTTTACCAGCAAACGTATCGCTATCTCTGTAAATATCTTGCATGACCTTTTATGAGACTGACTCTCAGTACCTTGAGCTTTTCTTCCGTTGCAAAAGATATACTTCAAAAGTCATGTATCTTGATGTTATTTGTTCCTCAACTTAAAGCAAGCTGCCACTTCTGGGGGCTTGATGTGGTGTGTGGAGAGCCACCTTCTTCAGACTGTGGATTGGCCCCTCTTCCCCTGGGCTGTCAGTGTTGCCTGTCAGAACTGCTGTGAGTGATGATGGTTTTGTTTCTTCCTTTTCAATCTTTGTAACATTCATTTATTACTTTTCCTCCTTGTCTTTCGACGCTGGTCAGGACCTGTGGTGCAGAACAGAATACAAATGCTTCTCCTCATCTTGTTCCTGGCTTTAAAGTGACTCTGCTGACCAGGACCCGTGAAATGCAAGGCTCGACACAAGTGTTCTGACAAATACGTGTGATCACAGGGGCTTTTGTGACACAGCAAAAACAAGGCGACCTTCTGCTTCTGTGATTGCTGTAGGGCACGCGTCAAGCAGACTGGCAAGCGAGCTGAGGCTGCCGCAGATGCCACCCCAGGCAGGTGCAGCCCTGCCCTGCTCTGTCGTCCCGTCGCATTCCACCCTGTTCTTTTACTCTCTTCCCTAAAACCTGTGAAATTCTGCAATACTTTCTTTCACCCACGCTAAAGTGTTTGGCAGCCCATAGTGTGTCAGCAACACTGACACTCCCGAGCCAGGGAGTTTCCTCTGCTGGCAGAAAACTCACATAGTTCTGTGCTCTCCTTGCAGACAGGCTGCTGTGTGAGGTGGGAGAGAGGGTGAGGAGGACGCAGGATCTGTCCTGAGCCCCTGCGAAGGTGTGCCTGCCTCCAGAGCTGGGCTCTAAGGGTCAGCCAGGATGCAAAGAGCCCATCAGCCAGGACAGGACCCAGGCACCATCCTGTCCTCGTGTCTCCCGCCTGGTCTGAGGCTATCACCTGCCCACTTTTCGTAGACACAACCGTTCCCTGCTTGCTGTGGGGCCAGCTCAGCTGAGCTGGTGGATTCCCTTCCTCCAGGGTGGGGTGAGTGAGTGTCCTCGTCTACCTGTGAGGATGGTGTCTGTAGCACCGTGGACTGCAGCAGGGAAGGGCTGCCCTGTCGTTGGTGGCATGTCTTGGGCTCCCTTGTCGGGCGGCTTCTCAGGCACACCTGCTGATGACCTCTTGGCATCAAAGCGAAAGCTCAGGTTTTCAAGCTCACCTGTCTGCCTCCCCTGCTCATCCTATCTGTAGTCTGTGCCTGCTCTGCTCGCCTGGCCATGCCCTGCCCCCAGCAGCAGCAGTGGCTGCAGCAGTCACTGCGTGGCTGCACCTTCCAGCTCGCTCCTCCTGACTTACACCAGGGCTTTACTTTCTTTCTTGTTGCTCTGGACTGGCTCATTCTGGACATGCCATGTGCATAGAACCCAGTAAGTGACTCTGTGTGTGTGTGTGCGCACGCGCTCTTTCCACTCACTGTTTTGCGAGCTCACTCTGCAGCCCGGGTCTGAGGGCTGCGCTGTGTGGTTGTAGCCTTGCACTTTGCTCCTATAGACACCGGCCAAGGAGCAGCTCAGTGGGTTCCACAATGGGCTGCCTGCCTTGCGCTGTGCGGATGTCGGGAGGCTTGGGTTTGATCTGCGTCTGGTGCAGGCCCCTGGGCCTCAGGTTGTCTCCTGTGTGGGGAGGGCTCCACCAGGCACTGGGTCTGATGCTCCCTGTGGGATCCACAAGGCCTCACGCACTGCATCCCTATAAACAGAGATCAGGGCCGAAGAAAGCACAGATGCAGAGAGTTAGCACGCCCGCCGAGTCAGATAACACTGTGTGGAAGTGCCTCACACTTCTGACGAGGAAAGCAGAGTGCTACCAAGTCATAGGCAAGCACACATGCACGCACCCACACACGCACAGCCGCACATGCGCATGTGCACAGTGCCTCTCAGCGTCTGCTCAGTGCCAACGAGGCCCTTGTCTCGTTCCCTTCTGCGATCCAGGCACGTGTCCGTGGCTGTCTCTGTGGCTGATGGCGCCAAGGCCGGCCTGCCAGCTGGGCCTGGGTGCGGACAGTGGCACATAGGACTCCAAAGGTTCCTTGCGAGCTCTGCACCTCGCACAGGGGCCAAGGCAGCTGTAGCCCCCCTCCCCGCCAGCCTTAGCGGGGAGGTCACCCTGTGCAGTGAGGGGACCCTGGTGACCACACGGATCTTCAAAGCAGAAGATAAAGCTGGGGAGGTCTGGTGCATGCTCGGGAGAAGTTTGATTGCCCTCCCTGGGGTGAGGCTCTGGGAGCCAGGAAGCACGGGAAAGCCCCTGCAAGATGGGGTACAAATGCCAGCCCCCTGGCAGCTGGGCAGGGAGCCCGGGGGACTATAGTAACCCAAAACACAAGGGAGCCTGGCCCCAAAACTCAACACCAGGTCCCCGCCTGCCACCGCCTCTGTCTCAGCAGAGGCTCCGAGCCACCAACAGCAACGATGGCTTTTCAAGCCACCAAATATGCAGTGCTTTGTGAGTGCTGACGTAGGACAGCTGCACACCAGCGGGCTGGGGACGGGCTGCTGGAGGCCGCACCCCGCCTGTACGTCAGGGGCAGCTAGGAAGGCGTGATTCAGAAGCTCAGTGTGCATCCTACACCAAGTCATAGGCAAGCACACATGCACGCACCCACACACGCACAGCCGCACATGCGCATGCGCATGCGCGCACAGTGCCTCTCAGCGTCCGCTCAGCGCCCGCTAGGCCCTTGTCAAAGCTCTCCAGCTTTGCCCAGCACCGCCTGGCTCTAGTGTGGGCGGTGGAAAGTGAAGGGAACGGCAGAGCTGAGGCGTCACGGAGCGGCCTCACTCCACGCACAGGGCCCCCGGTGGCCCCAGTAAGTGAATGCGGAAGACAAAAGGGGCGACAGGCAAGGGCCCTGTGTCCTGCTTTTGGGAGCTTGTTGTAGGCATAGCATTAGGAAGCTGAATGACGTGTGTCTGCCTGCTCCCTTGTAGGAATGAACCTTATTCATTAGAAGACAAAGAGTTAATTGAGGTTTGCAATTAGATATTAAGCCACTAACAAATTAAATGTAAATAATGAGGTCTATTAGTAATAAGGAACTGTCCAGGGTAGTCGGAAAAAAGCATTTGCGTGATAACTCTTTTTACTTTTTCTCTGGAGTGCTCTGCTTCCCAGCAACCTTGCCCGCCACCCCTGAGCTGTGGTCCTGCAGGCCTGCAGCTGGCTGTGCCCGTAATGCCCTCTAAGATCCTACCTGACTGCCTCCCCCTCCAGGAAGCCCGCCCTGCTTTCCTGCTGGGCAGGCGGCCCTCCACCAAGGGCCACTCCACTCTCTGCCTCCTCTGCCTGGCTGGGAGACTTGAAGCAGAAGCACAATGCACGCGGACACCCCTGCCGCTCTCCTTCTTCGGGAGCCTGGTGCTAGGGAGGGGCCCTTGTGGTTGCCATGGAAACAGTGCAGACCTGTCCTCGAATCACCCACCGTGGAAAGCCCTGAGACTGTCCTGGGCAAACCATGTAATGGTGACAACCTACCCAGGACAACCACCAGGGGGGCAAGCAGAAAAGGGGGTCAGCCAGTCCTTGTCTAATTATCCCTAAGGTGGTGGTGACCATGGTGCCCTCCAGGTGAGGCTGGGGCCCGCAGCACTAGAGGGAAAGACTGTGTCCAGAGAGCCTTCTGCTCTCCCGGGAGGAAACGCGTTGTCCTGTCACACCGTTCTTGAAGCATTTGCTCTGACCTCGGTGCTCACATCTCTCGGCCCCTGTCACTACAGATCGGGCCAGATCCATCTGTCGCCTAGCCCCTGGCTGCCTTGGTAAATAAAGTTTTATTGGGACATGCACCTGTTTCCATGTGATGTAAGCCTGCTTTGGGGTCTCCAGAGGAAAGCTAAGGGGTGGCAGGTGCTGAAAATACCTGCAGGAAAAGGGCTCTGGCCCCAGTAGTTGGAAAGAGGGAAGGGGAAAGGAAAGCTGGGACAGAGTGATGGCCAGGATGAGAGCAGGCAGGGCAGTGAGCAGAGGAAGGCCAGTGGGACCAGGGCAGGCCCCACCCCTTCCAGACCACAGCAGGGGCTGGCACACTGGCGACAGGAAATGACATCCAAAGAGCACGGAGGGGCACGTGGCTGCACCCCTGATGGGGGCCACAGCGTCTGGGCCCCCGAGCTCAGCTCATGGGGACACTGAGAGCGGCACTTAGGGCCCGGTGAGCCCAGCACCAGCTAACATGGAAGCCTGGAGGAGCTCTTTGTTCAAACGCTGGTTTTGAAGATAATAATGACCAAATTTCCCTGTGGGAAGCAAGGCTAATTGTGCAAGGGCTTTGGAGTTAAACATTTACCTATTCTGCAAGAGCGAGAAGAGATTTGCATTTGAAATGCTGGGGCCTTGGTGCCTGAGATGGCTTGGTGGGCCGGTTTTGGACCTCCTATGCCCAGTGCCATCCCTACGAATTTTCCACCCTGCCATCCTCCTCTGGCTGGGGCTGGGAGCCCCCGACTGGCTGGCTGGCAGGTCCAAAGAGGATCCTTGCTCCGAAAAAGAGCCAGACCAGAAATAGAGCTGTGTCGTGGTGGCACGTGAGCTGCTTGCGAAGGATTCCAAAGCTTTTGAGGTAAAAATCAATTTAGGGAGAAAAGAAGTCCAGCCGCAGCAAGTTGCTGGCTCTGTTCACCATGCCATCTGATTTGCATAGAAAGCAAGCTCTGAAAATGCTTTATGGAGCGCACAGATTAGTGCAGGATTTGCATACTTTTGTGCCTTCCATTTCCAGAGATGTTAAACGAATTGCTCGATTAAGCCTCCATCAATCTACTTTTCAATTTATTAGATATTGGCTCAAGTCAACAAGCCACGACTGAAGCCGAGGCCGAGGGGCCGCTGCTTCGGAGGTCGCAGACGCCGGCAGAGAGACATCGGCAATCAGAGCCGCGGCTGCTTTTAGGCTGAGGGTCACTTTGTGCTGTAGCCTTGGGGAGCGCAAGCTGGGCGTCCTGCCCACAACCCTGGGGTCAGCCACCCACTGCCCTGCACTTGCCTTACACGTTAGGGGCCTGACAGGGACAAGCCAAATAAAGGTGCCACATGAAGGGCCTCCTGTGTGCTGGGCTCCTTTATCGCACGGTCCCCCAGACCACGGTGGAGGACACTTGGCCAGGGGCTGTGGGACGCAGGTCCCTGTAGGCTGAGGCCTGGCACACAGTGGCTTTGTGTGCTCCTGGGCCTGATGTGCACGGGGCCAGGGACCCATGCACCTGCCCTCATCCCCGTCATTTTCAGGAAACCACGAGATGCCCATACCTCCTTGGGATCAAGCTGCCCTGGACAGGACTGGCGGCTTCTACCGCTGCCTCTTGTTAATTTCTCTCTCTCTCTCTCTCTCTTTTTTTTTTTCTTAGAAATTGCTTTATTTTCCATCAGCCTCATTCTCATTTTGCTTAAGTGTTGGCAGAATAGCTCAAGACCACTCGGTGTGGTTCCTACCCACTCCGTGGCCTCGGGGTGTGGGCTGCAGGCCGGTCTTCTGTGGCCGGCTGAGCGCTCCAGTCTTCAGTAGGGAACTGCTGAATGGGCACAGAGGGCACCTGCACGCCCTCGGACCAGGATGCGACCTCAGGCTGAGCAGCGGTGAACTCTGGAGCTGGTGCGGTCCACTCACCCAGAAATTCCTCCCTGGTCACGGCCTTCTCAGCAGCGGCCTGCTCTTCTTTTTCAATCTCTTCAGGATCCCGGTAGGAGTAGAGATCCGGCAGGACTTTGCATGGCTGTTCACGCGAGATGGTGCCACGCATGCGCAGCACTTCCCGGGCCAGCAGCCACATCAGACCCACAGACTGAGTCCCCTTATTGCTGCACGGGATGGCAATGTCCACATAGCGCAGTGGAGAATCTGTGCTGCACAGAGCAATGGCTGGCAGATTGATGTAAGAAGATGCCTCTGTTAGGGGTTGGTGGTCAGTCCTGGGGTCAGTAACCACCAGAAGACGTGCTGCCTGGATCTGGTTAGTGAAGGTTCCAGGAGGGAAGCGGCCAGCGATAGGAGTAGCTCCAGGGGCAGCAGCAGACTTCAGCACAGCCCGCTGGCCTGCGCTCTTAGAGGATATGACGCTGACATCAGCAGGGTGTTCAATGGTCACCATGGCTCGAGCTGCCAGGAGGAGCTTCTCCCAAGTCCGCTTCGGATTTATGATGTAGATTTCATCATTTCTCCTTTTATAGATACACCGCTCCATCCGGAAATCCAGGCTGGTGCCACCTATGTGGGTTCCTGCAGCGAGGAACTCGAGGACGTCCTCCTCCTTCATCTGCAGGACATCAAGGGCTTCGGACATTGGGAAGTTTCCCTTTAAGTTACGACGGGAACCAAGAACAACGCTGTATGGACCCCTGCTTGGGCAGTACGGAAAGCTTCTTTCTCTATAAACAGACACAGAAGGCTTGTGTGTGCACAACATGGTGTTTGAGATGTGTGCTTGTGGAGAGCAGCTCCGCGGGGCTCATGGCCGCATGTGCGACCCCACCTGCCCCACCTGCTTTGCTGACAAGAGTGCGAAGCCGGCTCTGCTGGCAGGCTTCGCACGTGGGTGTGTGGCATCAGGGACAGTGTCCTCCCATGAGCCGGGGCCCTGAACTTGTTCTAACGGAAGTGCTGCAACCGCGACCCACAGCCTTGCGGCGGAGGGCCCCAGATGCCCGGAGCTGCCTTGGACGTCACGCACTGGACCCGCTGTGGCACAGAGCTCTGGTGGCCGTCACGGTGGCTGTGCTGGTGCTCGCCTGCAATCTCAACATCTGGGAGACCAAGCCCACCCCAGACAACTTAGCGAAGCCCTGTGACAAATAAAAACTAAGCACTGGGTGGGGCTGGGCGTGAAGGCCCTGAGTTCACCCGCATGCCAGGGAGCCCCCTCCCTCTCCTTCAGCTCCACTTAGCGGCTCTCAGCAGGTGGGACCATCTGCTGCATGTCCCACCCAGCACTAGGGTCTGCAGATGTGGTCCCTCCATGACAGCCCGGCAGGAGGCAGAGGGGAGAGGTAGCGCCCTCATGAAGGGGCTCAGTGCCCCCATCAGGTACCCTTGGAGCAGCTATGCCATGCCCTTCCACCTCCTCGGTGCCCTGGGAAAGAGCTGTCCACAGAGAAGTGGGTGCTGCCAGACACGTGGGCCTCGCTTGGGTAGGATCTTCCCAACTTCTGGCTCTAGGTACAAAAGTCTGTGGCTCATGACTCCCTGCCGGAGGGTGCTGGTTGGCCCAGCCTGAGTAGAAGGAGACTTTGAGTCCCTTGGGGTCTCCTCTTCCTAGCAGCTTCAAGCCCCCCTAACCTCTGCCTCTGAGGGATGCAGGGAGCTCTCACCGGCCCCACCCAGCTCCCCTGACCTGCTCTTCCTGCTGCAGGTGGGGATCCCCAAGGCACAGACCCAGTCATTGCCTGCCCTGTCCCTCGTGGTCTCTAGGCCCTCCTGAAGGGTCTGTGGTGGGCAGCACGGGTCAGTGGCCCAGAACCCACATCTCACAGGCTTGCTGTGACACTGTGACAGGTGGCAGAGATAACTGGGAATCAGATCAGCTCAGCCCAGCTGGGTCACTTCCCCTAGTGGGGTTAGGGTCAGCGAGCACAAGGGATCACTACGGCGCCCCTGCCCTCTGCCCTGGTGCAGACACGAGTGCGGGTGGCCATGGGGACACCTGCCCGTCCTTCATGCGGGAGCTTTGGAGGTCCCCACTCCGGCTCTTTCCTGTGGTCCCTGCATGGCAGTGGCTATGCAGAGTTCAGCTGTGGAGTCACAGCTCCTTCTGCAGTCACCCACTGTCACCCTCTTGGGAACACCCTCCACCCACCTGCCAGGCTCTGCCAGGATCTGGGACGGCCTTCTGGACATGCCTGTCCCTGCTGGGTCTGGAGTCATGCACACAGCTGTGGCATCACGCCCAGTGCCAGGGCTGGGGCTCAGGGGCCCGCCCTGGGCACCCGTGGCCTGCAGTGAGCCGGAGCGTCCCTGAGGAGATCCCTGGCTGCAGATGTGCCATGAGGCAGATGCGGTGGGCTGCCCGGTGGGCGTCAGCCTCAGGGGCCCGGGAGCTGCGCTGCTCTGCTCTGGAGCTTTGTTCTCATATCAGCCGTGTTTGAGGTCACCGACCCAAGGACCCAGGGCTTCTGCATGCTGCAGACCTGGAGGCCACCCCTTCTGGAGACACCCTAAACCCGTTCACTGCCCCAGAGGAAGCCCTGGGCCCTGGACCCCTGCCTCCCTAGTCTCTGGCAGCCACACGTCCCTATTTTCCATCCGGGGACATTTCAAATAAGTGGAGTCTGCCATGACCTGGCCTTTGGGCTGCTGGCCCAGGGGCGCACGTTTTCAGGCTTGCTCCTCATGCCTCTGGCAGGATCGGCTTCTCCCTTCAACTCCGGGCCACACAGCAGGGCTGGGGCTCAGTGGGCCTTCTTCTGGCAGTGGGCGTGGGTCCGTCTCTGTCTTACTCACTATGCATAGTGCCTGGGGGTTATTGCTACAGCTGGACAAGGACCAAGGTGAGGCGCAGAGGTCTCTTCTAGTCCCCCTGCCCACTGCCTTGGGCAGAGCGTCTTCCCCTGCTGCATGGGTTGGTGATCTCCCACTTTAGATGGCATTTAGATAAAAGGCTGTCTGCCTGCACCTGCCAGGTGCCCTGGCTTTCTCCAGATCACCTTTCTCAGCCCGGGAGGTGGGTCCGAGGTTCCCAGATGCTGCAGTGGCAGGGCAGGGCTTACCGCCCCACACGCGGTGTCTTCCTCCATGCTCTGCTCCAGCCTTTTCAGGACTAAACCACTCTGCAATCTGCTTGACCCCAGAACCCGGGGGCCAGGAGTGCCGAGTCACCAGAGTAGTACCCCTGGGCAGGTCCACCGGTAGCTCTAGAAAGAACGTGACTTTCTTGGGGTACCTGTAAAAGAGACCGAGTCCCGGGAGAAGCTCTGCATGTGGGCCACCGGCAGCACCCTTGTATCCGCGACGGTACAGATGCTCGAACCCAGCACCTGCACAGGTGGTTTTCAGAAGAGCCAGGTTCACTTAGCTTAGGGTGTCCTGAGTGACTATGGATGGGGCTATGGACAGGCAGGGCCATCCCTGGAGAGGTCAGAAGGACAGAGCAGGCCCTCCTGAGCAGGACTGGGTCCCTGCTGCTTGCCCTCCCCTCTCATTCTAAAAACAAGGAAACTGAGGCACAGAGTGAGGCAGCTTACCCAGGGCCTGGATTCAGCATCTCACTGAGGAGAGATCCAAAGCTCCCTGGCCGTGGAGCCCAGGCTGTTGTTTTCCTCAGCTTGAGATTATAATTTCACACACTGCTTGGAAATCATCTCTGTTTTCGTTTAGCAAATACACGAGGAATATTTTCCATGCATTTGCATATTCTCTGACAGCGTGTTTTTTAAAGCTGCGTTGTATGTATTTCATCGTAGGGTCGTAGCGTAATTTATCTCACCAAGCCTCTATTCCTCAGCATTTAGGCCGTCTCCAATTTTTCAATGGTTATAAATATAACCATGAGAAACAGCCTCATGGATAAATCTCTTTACTTCTCTGAGGTTATTTCCTTGGTGGGAAATCTCAGAAGCAAAGATGCTGGGTCAGAATGGAGATCATTTTTCAAGCTAAACACATTGTTAAAAGAGCTTTGGTGTGAATTTCTGTGATCAATTTCTGTTTTTAAACCCAGCGAGAGCGAGTCTATGCGGGCAGTGTCCCTGGCCTGCTGCAGCGGTCAGCTGAGCCTGTTTGCGCTTGGACTCTGCAAGCGAACACAAACAGCAGCGACTCCCCAGCAGCCTGGCTGCTGCCAGCAGGCAGGTAGTGAAAGGCCAGCCACTGCCGTGGCTGGGAGAGCCGGCTGGTGCTGGTGGTGCCGACGGTCGTAAGCCCACTGCAGGGGCTCTAGTCAGTGCCTCCCGCATCTGCTCCAGCCTTTATGCGCTCTGCGTCAATGCTCCCGTGTGACAGACAGGCCAGCATTGTGGCCTTGGGCGGAGACACCGCCTCTCCCTAGAACTCTGCTCTGCTGAGTCCCGCAGAGCGCTTGAGCCTTTTGGAACCGAATACGAAGTGTTTTCCCCAAGAAATGTGCAGAATGCAACCTCAGTGAGTGTCTAGCACAGGTGGGTTGTCAGCAGCTTGAGGAGGAGGAGGGCTCGGGACGGGCAGGAGCCCGGGCCCGAGCCGGGACGCTCGTGAGCACGGTGCCTGTGGTTCTTTGATCCCCAGGCTCGGCAGCCTCTGTGCTCTAGTGCTGAGTGGGGTCCCACGCACGTGCTGCATGACTTCCTGTGCAAACAGCAGCATGGTTCTGGGCCACGGTGACGCCCGCACTCAGGCATGGTCACCTTGGATCCCCACCTGGGGCATCCGACCACTTCTCCCACAGTCCTCCGATGGGGAGAACGCCAATTTCCTGACCCCAAAGCAATGACCGTCAGCCTGTGGTTCAGTGGGGTGCCCCTGCCCCCAACTGTGGACGGAGCCTGGGACCTGGGCGTTTCGTGGACCCCTCACCACAGCCCCGTGTGGGTCCGGCTTTTCCTTCTCCAGAGCTTGGTGGCCGCCACAGGGAGCCTGGGGACTTCATCTCGAATAGTGTGTCCCCGTGAGAGGCCAGCTCCCTGAGAGCTGAGATTTTAGCCCTCTCCCAGCTCTGAAAACTAATTCTGTTTCTCCAGGATCCAGAGCCATGCGTGGCCCACATGAGGCACTGAAAAACGACCAAATGACCCCCAGGTCAGGAATGAAGCCCCAGGGACTCCTGTGCTCAACACAAACTTGTTCCCCCCAGGGGAAGGGGCCCGGGCCCGTGGCAGGCTGACCAGTGCGCTAAGCACTGACGCCCCTTTGGGAAGGACCCAGGCCCTCAGAAGGCCACACTGCCCATGTCAGGACTCCCACTCACACTTGAGCTCGACCTACTAGCACCTGCACTCACAAACTTCCCAGGAAGGGGCCACTGGTGTTTTCTTTCCCTGGAGCCTTTCATGACCAGCCCAGGTCAGGAGGTTTCTATAGGCAGCCCAGAGTCAGGTAGCAGAGACTCTCAGGGTGGCCTGAAGCTCCCACCTCTCACCCCTTCCTCCCACAGGGGCCTGTCCCTTCATGATGCATCCAGCCCCTGCCGCTTGAGGATGCCGCTGCTGTGGCCAGGTGTAGGGAGGGACCTGGAGGGCAGTGTCCATCTGTAGCAGGGATGGTGTGAGTGAGCCAGGACTCAGAGGCCAGGAGCCACAGGAGGAGGAGGGGCCTGCAAGGAGGCATAGGAATTCCAGGAGGTCCACTGCAGAGACAGCTTCTAAAGTCGCCAGTGGGGAGCTGTGATGAGTGGGAGTCACCCAGGGTCCACAGCAGAGTGGTCAGCGGCACCAGCCCAGGGGATTCCTCACTAAGCCGACTGAACCTTCCCAGGAGACCCAGGTCTCCTCCTCTGGCGCCCCCCATGCAGGCCCCCACTCTGCCCAAGCACACCCCGAGAGTGGCTGCCTCCCCCCTGGAGTGTGTGTGACTCACACTGCTGACCGCTGGGTTCAGGGCTGAATGGGTGCCTCCTCCAGCTGTGGGTGGAGAGGACAGGTGGAAAAAGGTCCACAGGGAAATACTGATGGGCTGGAGACACCCCCAAGCCAGCTGTCTTCCTGGGAGACAGGAAGGTGGTGGGAGCCTGGGGCCCCACATGCCCAGGCCACAGCTCCCCTGCCCTCCGGATGCTGAGGCTCAGGGCTGGCCCGATCCCCTTCGCAGCTGAGTCCTCAATCCCAGCAGAGGGGCTGGTGCAGGACTGTTCACTGAATCAGTTAGAAAACTGATGGTGATGGCAGGGGACTGTCTGCCCCTGCGTCAGTCACATGGCTGCAGCCGCCCCTGCAACTTGCCGTGGTGCTTCACAAACAAGCAAGATGCCCTGATGCCCTGTGTGTCAGCCCAAGCCTGGGCAGTGGCCAGCTTGTCACCGCGGTCAGATGCGGCGCTTGAGGTGACTCGGGCTTTCCAGGCAGCACCACCGTGCCCTCCCTGCCGGCTTTGTGGTTACAGCCGACGGACAGAGGCGGTGTGTGATGCTGGTGCAGGCCTGGGTCACAGGGAGGCCCGTGGTGTGGCAGTGACTCCTGTGGCTCTGTTGGCTCCCACCCCCAGGGACGACCTCACAGAACCAGCCCGACTCCAGCCTGCCCTGCTCACTTGAGGGGTGCGCTTTGGTTTGGCCCGAGACGGCTTTCCCCGGCCCCACCACCCTGCCTGTCACAGCTGGTGGCTCTCTAGGGCTCTAACCAGGGATGTCCCCTCCAAATGACCCTCATCGACGTCTCTGCCCTGCTGAGACCCCGCCCCTCCTTCACATGGACACAGCAGCCACGCCGAGGACCTGTGCCACCCCGAGAGCCCAGCACGGGCTCTTGCTCTCCAGGCCGCCCTGTGTCCCAGCCAGGCTCCCGTGAGGCCTGCAGCAGGGGGGCAGTGGACAGGCAGGTGTGCGCCCACCGCTTGGTGCGAAGGAGGCTCCGCCCTGGTGCAGGAGCTGCCCGGGCAGGTGCAGGGCTTGCCTGCCCTCAGCACGGCCCATTCACTCTGCCGGCTCTGAGCACTCAGCTCCCGACAAGTCCAGCAGCTGAATCAAGAAAAAGTAAATGGGGGATCTTGTCACTGGCCCTGGCACAAGTCGCGGAAGCCCCAGAGCCCGGGCCCTCTGACCCCCCAAAGGACAGCACCCTGGAGTCAGGCTCTGCTTGGACTCTGCCTGGGTGCGGGTTCGCCTTACAGCATTCTTCATCTGTACTGCGTAGTCTGTGGGGTGCAGGTGCTGCCGCCTGTGTGGGGCCCTGACTGAGAGCCATGGGTGCTAGAATGTGGGGGGAGGGGTCGCCACAAAGCCCTCCCCCTCCCAGGTCAGGTGCAGAACACCGGCCTTTCACCGCTGGACCTGAGATGGAAGCCCGCGCCACATGTTTAATTTACAGCCAGAGAAGCCGATTCATAATTCAGATGCCGCTGCCCTAAATTGCACGCATGTTTGTGCTGAGGGAGGATGGGGGATTTGGGTCCTTTAAAGAAAATCCATAAAGGTCCCATTGCCGCACCGTCCTGCCACGCTCTGCTCTCTCAAGTAACTTTGCATCTCCCTGGGAATAGCATGTTTTAGTGAAAAGAGGCAGTAAAAATGAAAGAAGAAAATTAAATATAAAATTTTAATTAAATCCTTCTTCGATCATTCTCCCCAGGATGGGTGGAGAGGCCGTGGCCATTCAGCCTTGAGTGAGATAACCACGCAGCTAATGAGGGTGGCAGGGTGTCGCGGGTCTCCTGGCCCACCAGTGGCTGAGGAGCTGCCCCAGCAGCACGGGCGTGGCCCACAGCCGTGGGGTCCCTGTGCCCATCCCAGGCCTCTGCACTTCCTGTCACCCTCTCAGCTTCTGTGCCACCCTTGGAGACGGCTGGGAGACACCAGAGGGAGCAGGACCCCAAGAACTCTACTCCTAGTCTTCCGGAGCACTGGGGGCAGGGATTTTCCTTTTAAGTATTTAATTTAATTTAATTATTGATTGCATACAGGGTCTCACTACACAGCTCAGACTTCTAAGTGATCCTCCTGTCTCAGCCTCCCCAACAATGGGATTACAGGTGCACGTCACCACAGCCAGTCTCAATCACCATCTCAGAGCGCCCTGGGGTTGGGGCTGGCAATGCGTGCCGGGTATCGAACCCTGGTCCCTGGGCCTGTCTAAGCAGGTGTTTTAGCCCACCTACTATGTGGCCAGCCCTAGGATTTTCCTTCAAAAATTAAAAAAAAAATGTTAACAGACTTATAAAAGCTATACACACTTATGGGACACAGTGAGATAATCTGATACAGGCTTATCATATGCTGTAATCCAGCAGGGTGATCACAAGATTCCTTTTCAAGCCAGCTCCATCTGTCTGGCTCTGTGGAGCTGCGTCCCTGCAGTGACCGCACACATGGGGGACCTAGCAGCTCCGGGGTGCACCCCTCCGGCTTAGGGACGGCAGCCCAGCCCTGCGTGCCTCTCCTCTTGCAGCTCTGGGTGTTTTTTTCCCCCATGGCGGGGCTCCGGGTGGCTCAGGGCGTGAGTGCATGCACACACCACACACCGCACACAGACACACTCAGACACGTGTGTGCAGACAGGCAGGGAACCATGTGCATGGAGACATGTGCACGCACACACACACACAGCGCACGCCGTAGGACTAGGGGACAGCAGCACCTTCAGGCAGAACCCCTGACCTGGCTGGGACACGCTGAAGAGTCTGACAAGAGCCCCATGCTTGAGAAATCTGCAAGTTCAAGACAAAAAGGTCCCGCCGCAGAGCACTGAGCGGAGCTCAGCGAGTGGGGAGAGCTGTGGAATCCGCGATGCCAACTCAGGAGACACTATTTGGCCAGGCACATTATGCTGTAAAGAATTTCAGGGGCATTGTTTAAATTATTGGAAGGAGCCCTTGTTCTCCAGCACTTTGAAGGACCATTTGCATATGATTAATAGAACACCACAAATTATTTAAACCACTGTTGCAGGGCCCGGTGCCTCCGAATAATTTCATTGGACAACATCTTTGTGTCACTTATGTGGAAAACAATCACACAAGTAGATGCCTTTCGGATTCAGGGAAGTCCGGCTTTCCCCGCGTTCGCACTGCATTCGCATCTCTGCAGACTGGTGCGAGGGAAGCCCTTCCCGTCCTCACGGTGCCTTCCTGCCCTGGACGACACTCCCGATGCCGAGCTCAGCTGGGAGCCTGCATCCCCAGCTGGCCTGGTGGGCTCAGGAAGCCCTCCAGGAGGGCAAGCCCGAGGCTTCTGAAGTGATCCCGGGGTCCCTGGATGTCGGCTAAGCGCTGCGCCTGGGTGTCCTTGGGCATCTTTTGGGCGAGGCTGAGTTTGAACCCTAACTCCATCCATTCACTGTGACATTAACCAGGTTCTTACAAGGTTTTTGCCAAGAGACATGGGCTCCTGTTAATGACAGCGGCCGCAGAGGCCAGAGCTGCATCCTGGACTGACGTCTACCTCCTGTCCTGTACCAAAGTTTCACTTTTTACCACTTTAATTTGGATGGCTTCATCAAAGGGATGGTGTTGACGGGACTCTGTCCCTTGGCAAAAACTGTGTAAGAACCTGGTTAATGTCAGAGCACACGGATGGGGGCCAGCACAGACAAACGGATGGGGGTCAGCTCAGACAAACGCGGGGCGCTCCTCTCTGGCCCCTCCCCACTGCCAGTGCTCATGGGCTCCCCACACTTCCACTGCCCACATCAGAGCGGCTGCAGTTGGGGACACTTCTCCAACAGGACGGACTCCCAGAACCCTGCCAATCACAGGGAGCACTCTGCTGCCTCTGGTGGAAGGAGACCTGGAGCCAGGGGGCTGAAGGACCAAGTGACAGAGGCTCTGGGAACAGTTAGGACTGTCAGCATTTGGGTGGAAACAGTGGGGACAGTTCATGAGCATTCAAGGAAGAGGAATGCCATCTGATCCAGCCAGGGTGCTGGCCAATGGCAGCAAGGGGAACCCTGTTCATGGCTCCGGGCACCGCTGGGGTGTCCCCCAGATACAAGGGTTGCTATGGCTCTGGACGAGAGTGACTACTTCCTGAGCACCAAAGTATGAGAAGAGCTGGGGCCACGGCACAGAGGGAAGTGCACAGGGCCCTTCTGACAGCCTCTCCCGCCAGGGACCACAGGCACTGCCAGCTCAGAGCTGAGGTGCTTGGGAATGGGAGGCCTCATCCAGATGTGGACAACGGCAGGTGTGGGCATGCCTGGGCCAGGTGGGGCAAGGTAAGGCCACCTCTGCACAGGGGCTCCTGCCCCTGGGCACCGACTGCTCCCGTGCTCCTGTCCCCAGGTACTGACCTCTTTGCTGTCTTCAAATGCTCACTCTAAGTCTGCCCCCTTTGCACCCCCGCATGGATCTCTGGGTCTTGCATGCTGCATGGCTGTCTCCTCTGTCACCGAGGATCTGAGCCACCCTAGCACAAGCCCCCGACCTCCCACCAGACAGCCCGACACCCTCTTATCCTTTCTGAAGTTTTTGCTGCACTGTTCACTCTGTGGATTCGCTGAGCTTGGGGTGTCTTTGTCCAGGTGCCGTCTGGACCCCTAGAGCAGGCCTCAAGCCAGGCAGCCTGACCTGCACGTTCCACTGGACTCCTTGCGCTGGGCTCCAGGGATCACAGGGTGGATGAAGCACCTGACGCCGGGGGTGCCGAGCCCAGGCAGAGCCACCTCTAATGGCTTCTGCGGGGACACCATGGAGGAAAGCGGAGCATCAGATCCCCAGTCACATTCTCTTTCTGCCTGGGGACAGTGAGGGCTCAGTGTGAAGCTGGGAGAGAAAGTGCTCCTAGGAGCCTCCTATTAAAAATGACAGCAGAACCCCAATGGCAGGGAGCAGAGAGGCAGACACCCTCTGGGTGCACCCCACCAGCCAGGCAGAAGCAAGCGTGAGACTCCCCAGCAAGAAGTGAGCCACGTGGCCAGAAGCAAGGGCGGCCAGCTGATGCAGAGAGCATACAGGTGTCCTTGGGATGGAAGTGACAGTCAGGACTTTGTGCATAGCTTGGTGTGCCCAAGACGGGCTGCTGTGGACTAAAGCTTGCCAGAGGCTCCCATGGGTCAAGTTCTTCACGGGCAGGGGTGGTGACTGAAATAACAGCTCTCACTGTACCCCAAGGCACTGCAGGACTGAGAAGACAATGACCATTGGTTCCTGGATGGGTCATATGACTGTGAGAACCCAGTTCCCATTGGCTCCTATAGGCTTCCCGTGCCTGAGAAGACAGTGCTCATTGGCTCATAGGGAGGTCATGTGTCTTTTTTGTTGTTTTGTTTTGTGACTTTTTTGTCTTATGTTTCATTTATTACCCTTCAAAGAATTTATTTTCAAGACAGTATAGTAATAGCTGGTATGTCATGACAGAAAGTACATATTTAGAATGGCAGGCATTTGAAGCACGACCCCTCCATTATACTTTGTTAAATTCAGTGCAGTTGCTTGGTTCACAGGTATCAGCATATACAGTTAGTCGGGGTGAGGATCTTATCACTTAACTGCTAGTTTCAAAAATCTGCTGATGTTGCTCAGGATCATTGTCTTACCCATCTAGTGCATATAAATGAATTGTTTTGCCCCTGTCATGTTTCCCAGCTTTTCTCCTTGCCCTCCCTTCATTGTCCAATCCTTAAGCTCTTACTTTCCTTTTAATTGTGTTATGCCTTTCTATTTGTAATTCTGCTTTTGCGTTATACTGGGGAGACTATGATATTTGCACATGTGGGTCTGGTTTATTTTGCTTATAAGTATATCTTCAAGTGGCACCCCCTTAAATATGAAGGCTTCAAGCTTATCATACTTTACAGTTGAGTAATATTGCATTGTATAAAAATACCACATCTTTTTCAACCATTCCTCATGTGATGGGCATCTTGGTTGTTTCCAAGATTTGGCTATCACAAATTGTGCTGCTATAAACATAGGTACACATATATCCCTATGATATGAAGTTTTCAGTTCCTCCAGGAAAGTTTCTAGTAGGGGAATAGCTGTCTTGAATGGGATTTCCGGTCCTAGTTTCTTAAGGAGTCTCCACACTGATTTCTGTAATGATTGCACCAGGCTACATTCCCACCAGCGATGGAGAAGGCTTGCCTTTTTCCCACAATCTCTCCAACATTTGTTGGTTAATTTTTTTATGATAGCCATGCTTTCTGGGGTGAGATGGTGTCTCAGTGCTGTTTTAATTTGCATTTCATGAATGGCTGGTCATGTGCAGCATTTTTTCATATACTTTTCCACTTCTTTAATTTAATCCTCTGAGAAGTGTGTTCATTTCAGATGCCCATTTCTGGACTGGGTCTTTAAATTTAGGGGCCCTAATATTTTTTAATTCTTTATAAATTCTAGAGAGCAGACCTTTGTCTTAGTGCTTATGAGTTAGGATTGTTTTCAAAATATGTGGGTATTCTTTTCACTTTGTTGGTAATTTCTTTTGACGTGCAAAACTTCTCAATAAGAAGTGGTCCCAGTTATTAACTCTTTCAAGTGTTTCTCATGTGAATACATGTTTGTTCATGAAATCTTTGCCTACCCCTATGTCTTCAAGAGTTCCTCCTACTTTCTCTTCCAGGAGATTGAGTGTTTCTGTTTTAATGTTAAGATCTTTAATCCATTTTGACTTTAGCTTAGTGCATGGTGATAGACCTGGGTCAAGTTTTAGTTTTCAGCACGTGGAAACCAATTTTTCCAGCACTATTTGTTACAGAGGCTGTCTTTCTTCAGTAAGTGTGTTTGGCCCCATTGTCGAAGATGAAGTGGTGGAGTACGTCCATAGAGGCCTCTGCATCTTCTAGTCTATTCCATTGATCTTCAGGTCTATTTTGTTTCCAATACCATGCTGATTTTGTCACAGTAGCTTTGTGGTATAATTTCAAGTTAGGAATTGTAGTGCTTCCTGTCTTGTTTTTGTTGGCCAGGATTGCCTTTGCTATTCTAGGTCTTTTCTGGTTCCAAGTAAATTTTAGGAATGATTTCTCTAGGTCTGGGAAGTATTTTGTTGGCAGTTGGATAGGGATTGCATTGAATCTGTACAGCAATTTTGGGAGTATGGCCATCTTCACAATGTTGGTTCTTCCTATCTAGGAGCAGGGAATAGCTTTCCATTTTCTGAAATCCTCTATGATCTCTTTTTTCAGAGTACTGTAATTTTCCGTGATAAAATTTTTCACTTCTTTAGTTAGATGAATTCCAAGGTATCTCATTTTCCATGATGCTATTGTAAATGGTATTGTTTCTTAATTTTCCTCTCAGTGTTCATTATCTGTGTAGGGAATGCTATTATTGACTTCTAGGTATTGACTTTATATCCTGCTATGCTACTGAATTTGTGTATTAATTCTAGTAGTTTCTTGGTGGAGTATTTTGGGTCTTCCAAGTAAAGTGTCCTATCATATGCAAATAATGATAATTTAACTTCTTCTTTACCTATTCTTATTCCTTTTATTTCTCCCTCTTCTCTAATGGCTCTAGCTAATGATTCCAGAACTGTATTGAATAGGAGGGGTCTTATACTAGATCTGACAGTAAAAGACTTCAGTTTTTCCCCATTTAGAATTATATTAGCCATTGGGTTTTCATCAATGGCTTTTATCAGATTGAAGTAGAGGCCTTCTATTCCAATTTTCTGTAGGATGTTTAACATGAATGAGTGTTGGACTGTGTCAAAATCCTTTTTCGCATCAGTTGAGATGATCTTGTGGCTTTTAGTTTTTGATCTATTGATATGGTATATTACATTTGTAGATTTGCAAATATTGAGCCATCCTTGTATCCCTTGGATGGATCCTACCTGGTCATGGTGTTTGAACTTCTTGGTGATTTGCTGTATTCTGTCTGCTAGGATTTTATTGAGGATTTTTGTTATCTATTGGCTTGTAGTTCTCTTTTTTAGTTGTGTCTTTCCCTGGTTTTGGTATCAGTATAATACTTGTCTCCAGGAATGATTTTGGGAGAACTATTTCCTTTTCAATTTCATTGAAGAGTTTGTGAAGTGTAGGAATTATATCTTTAGTAAATTTCTTGCAGAATTCAACTGCGAATCCATCAGGACCTGGACTTTTCTCTGTTGGCAGGCTCTTTATTACATTTTGTATTTCATTGGCTGTTATTGGTTTATTGAGAGTTGTTCTATCTTCTTGATTCAGTTTTGGTAATTTGTACCTGTCTAAGAATCTGTCCATTTCATCTATGTCTTCTATGCTGTGAGTGTAAAGATTATCCAACTAGCTATTGATAATCTTCTGAATGTCCACTGGGTCTGTGGTGATTACACCCTTTTCATTCCTTATTGCTTGTATTTGGATTTTTTCTTTTCTCTTTTTGATAAGGTGAGCTAGTGGCTTATCAGTTTTATTTAGTCTTTCAAAGAACCAGCTTTTTGATTCATTGAACTGTTTTCTTCATCTCAATTGAATTAATTTCTGCTCTAATCTTTATGATTTCTTCCCATCTTTGGGCTCTGGGTTTGGTTTGCTCTTCCTTTTCTAGAGGAAGTAGGTGCTGCATTAGGGTGTTTATTTGTTCCCATTCTGTTTTCCTAATGTGTGAGTTCATAGCTACAAATTTCCCTTGGAGAATTGCTTTCATTGTATCCCATGAATTCCAGTAAGTTGTGGTTGAATTTTCATTGAATTGTAGATATTGTTGGATTTCTTGTTTAATTTCATCTATAATCCATTGATTCCTGAGTAGGGTGTTGTTTAATTTCCATGTATTTGGTTTTTTTTTTTTCTGGTTTCTTTTGTTGTGTATTTCTAGCTTCATTGCACTGTGGTCAGATAATACACATGGGGTAATTTCTGTTGTCTTGAATATACTTAAGCATGATCTATGGACTAGTAAGTTGTATATTGTATAAAATGACCCATATTCAGCTGAAAAAATGTGCATTCAGCTGTGGTTAGGTGGAGCACTCTGTATATGTCCACCAGGTCCATTTGTTCCAAGATCTGGTTTAGTTCTACTACTTCTTTACTAATTTTTTGTCTGGTTGACCTGTCTTTCCGGGATAAGGGGTATTTAGGTCTCCTGTTAAGATTGTGGTACTGGAGATTAGATTTTTCATGTCCATTAAGATTTGTTTTATATATTTGGGTGCTCCCGTGTTTGTTGCATACATATTTATAAGTATTACCTCTTCCTGTTGAATTCTTCCCCTAACCAGGATATAGTAGCCTTCTTTATTTTGTTTGATCATTCATTGTTTGAAGTTGTCTGAGAATAAGATTGCTACCCCTGCTTTTTCTCTGAGGTGCTGGGGCATGAAGTATTGTTTTCTATCCTTTGACTTTCAGACCTATGAATTTCCTTATGAGTTAAGTGTATTTCTTGTATACAGCATATTGTTGGATTCTGTTTCCTAATCCACTGTGCCAGTCTAGTTCTCTTAATTGGTGAATTGAGTCCATTTACATTGATGGTTATAATTGAGATGTGTTGACTTATGATTGACATGCTATTTACCTGCTGTTGTTTTCTCCTTTTTTTCTCCTGTGTTTAATTGTTTGCTCTATTGTGTGGGCTCCTTCTATTCTTGTTGGTCGAGTTCTGATCATTTTGGTCCCTCCCTAGAACATCTTTCAGTAGTCTGTGTAGGGTTGGCTTTGTCATCATGAAATTCTTTAGTTGTTCTTTGTTGTGGAAGTATTTCACTTCTCTGTCAAACTTGAAAGAGTTTTGCAGGGTACAGAAGTTTGGGCTGGAATTTATTTTCATAGAGGACTTGAAGTACTCTGCTCCATGCTCTCCTTGCCTTCATGGTCTGTGCAGAGGAGTCAGCTGTAATTCTGAAGGGTTTCCCTTTGAATGTGATCTTCTTTTCTCTAGAGGCTTTCAGTATATTGTTCTTGTGCTGGATTTCTGGGATCTTGTCTATTATATGTCTCAGTGTGTTTTTAATTCAGTTGAAGTTATTTTGCGTTCTGTATGCTTTGGTTACCTGAATGTCCTATTGTTTCCTCATAATTGGGAAGTTTTCTGCTATTACTTTTGCCCATATTCTTTTTATATCATTTGTTTGATTCCTTCTTTCTCATTGATGCCTATTAGTCTCACATTGTTCATCTTGGCATCATCTTGCGTGTGATGAGTTATTTTTTCCTGCATCTTAGCTGTTTTTAAGAGATCTTTTCTTACTTTTGCACTAGCTACACCAGTTTCTTCAAGATCTGAAACTCCATCTTCACTTTCACTCAAATGGTTTTGTAGGCTTGTGTTTGAGATTTTAAGTTCCTCTATATCTCTTTGACTCTGCTTCATATGATCTATTTCTTTCCTGTATTGCTCATCCAAGGAATCCATCAGTTTGCTAATCTCCTCTATTTGTTTTTTAATGAATGTCTTCTTCAGAAGCAGTTATTAATTCTTTTACCGAAGAGTTTTTTTCAAATTGGATTTCCTCCATATGTTTGTGCATTTGATTCTTTATTTCAGATGCTATGAATTCAGGGATTTCTTTTTTTTTATTTCAGAAATAAATTCTGCTCTGAGTTCCTCTGTACCTTTCTGCTGTTGCTTATTTACTTCCGGCTCTATTAATTCATACATTTCAGCTGAGTTAGTGTCCTCAGCTCTTGTTCTGGGTGGGCATTGGGTTTTCCCCATATGTTTCTGTATTTGTTCTTTACTTAAGATGCTATGAATTCAGATATTTCTGTTTTTATTCCAGAAATAAAAATTCTTCTCTGAGTTCCTCTATAACTTTCTGCTGTTGTTTCTTTATAGCCAATGCTATTAATTCATACATTTCAGCTGAGCTAGTGTCCTCTGCACCTGTTCCAGGTGGGCTGGAGGCCTGAGATTGCATTTGGTTCCTTGTTTTATCATTATAGCTCTGACCTCTGACCTTTGATGTAGAGCTTTGGTGCAGTATAACCTTAGCACCTTATGAAATTCAGGTCTTGTTACACCAAGTTCTAGTTCATGCAGTTGTGCCTGGCTTGGCTCTGGCGCTGTGCTCAGCTCCTTCCTGTTGCTGTCCTTGGAGGTGAGCCCGTTGTGCCCCTTTGACAAGATGATCTGCTCCTGGGTTAGCTGCATGGTTTTGACCCTAGTCTCACTGCAGGGACTTCAGCTGCAGTTTCACCCCAGACCTGTATGCCAGGCCTGGGCTGGGTGTGGAGGGGTATTGGGGGGGTGCCAGGAGAGCAAAGAAGCTTTCCCACATACTCACCGGGTCTGGGCTTTAGTGGGTCTGTAGGCCTCCCAAAAGGGTGGTGGATATTCTCCCTCATAGGGTGGGCTGTGCTGGGTCTGCAGCAGAGGGGCAGGACTGGAGAATGCTGGGAAAGGTCTCTCTCACACGGCAGGCCTGGAAATTCTCCAGGAAGGTCATATGTCTGAGACAGCACAGTTCTTATTGGATCTCATAGGTATCATGTGACTGAGAAGATAGTGCTCATTGGCTCCCAGAAGTGTCATCTCACTGAAAAGACACCCCCCATTGGCTCCAAGGAATAGCATGTAATGGACAAGACAGACACTTGGCTTCTGGAGACCATGAAGGAAGTGGCCCTGTCTTGCTGGGAGTCCAGAAGCAGTCCTGGCTGAGCCCCACTAAGACAGGGGTGTGCTTCTGATTGAGCTAAATTCCAGGGCTCAGGACAGGACACCCATGAGCAGTCCTGGACGTGAATCTGTCCCACGTGGCTCAGCAAGATGAATGAGCTACTTGTATTTGCATACTTGATGCTAACAAGAGCCACAAAGAACCTGCCTTTGAATGTTCACCAACAAAAGGAACTAAATTTGCCATCAGAGCCTTCACCTCCCCAGTTGCACACCACAATAAAATGTCAGAAGAAAGAAAGGAAGCAGCTCTCTGATGTTATTACTTTGAACTTTCCTCAGTGACACTCCCACGAAGGGTGACATTTACGGGCAAGGGGGGCTGTGGGGAGCATGTTGTTAATCATCTTCATCTTCGGGATTTTTGCTTTAATCCTTTCAACCCCCTCGTGCAGCTGGGGTCTGGGCTCCGGTTATGGTTCTGGTAACCTGTTGACGGAGACCAAACCAACTCAGACGATGAGGTTCTGGTCCCCCGGGATGGACCCTGGAGAAGGGCTTGGGGTTGTCTCTGGCCACAGGGCGGCCTGTGCCCCTGACTTTGCCCTCCTGCTCTCCGCGATGTCTGCAATGTCAGGGGCACCTGCGAGGCCTCAGGGGCCTCACGCTGCACCCTTGCTGGCATCGTCCCCTCTGGATGAGCTGGAGCCCTGGAGGCCTGTCTTCCAGGGCCAGCGGCAAAGCTTTAATAGTCCTGCCTTGGAAGCCCGGCATGTCACTGCTATACCTCCTCCCTATCTGGCAAGCCACAGGCACACACAGCGATTGCAGCCAGCTTCTCTGTGGCACAGCGTGGCTTCTTTCTACCACAAGGAGATGGCCCTGTGAGGGTGGGTGGCCCTCAAGAGACACCACTGGGAGCATCTCTCAGGCCCGTCCTGGTGTGCAGCTGTGAAGTGGCCCCAAGCATTCCTGCCTTTGGTCAGTGCCTCCTGTGGGAACTCGATGCCAACTCCTGCATGGCAGGGTGCCCCAGCAGAGCTTATTAGAGCCCCTATGAGCAGCTGGCCTCAGTACTGACCTCAGCTACTGGACTGAAGAGTACAGAGTCCTGCAGTACAGCATGGAGGCCCATGCCCATATCCCCTGCACCGTGGCAAGCTGAGGCAGGAGGATCACAGGTTCAAGCCCAGCCTGGGCAACATGGTAACTCCCTGCCTCATAAAATAAAAAGGGATTGGGGAGGCAGCTTAGCATGAGGGTCTTGGGTTCAGTTCTTGATATAACAAACCGAACAGCAAGCCTTGGAGAGCTCAAGCAGCAGGTTGGAGTGGCTCTGCTCTGGTCAAGCTGTGCCCGGCTGGCCTTGGAGCTAATCTTGGAGCCTCTCCCTGCACACAGCAGCACCACATCCCCATGGAGGAACTCCCTGAGGCCCCGTCTCTGCTGAGGTGAGAGCTAGTCTCACAGAGGTGGACCAGCCTCCAACCCATCAGACTGCTGTCCACAGAGGCTGTGTCTACCCTCACTGGGGCGTGGGACTCCTCTGTGGTCCCCTCCCCCAGCTTGCTCCTCATGGGTTTGCTTGCTATAAGCTCTGTGAACCTAAACAAAGCTCTCTTTGTATGGGAGCACATCCACGCTTAGATAGTCCAGTTATTTCTACTGTGTGCAGAACTTGCCATCTTGGCAACCAATGGGAGCTGTCTTCTCAGTCCCATCTACCTTGGGGGCCAATACAAGTTGCCCTCTTTGGTCATGTGACACTTTCAGAAACCAGTGATCATTGACTTTTCAATCACACGACACCCTTGGAAACCAATAGGAGCTGCTCCTTTGGTCACATGACACATCTCCAATGGTCTGATTTCTGTCCTCTGGGTCACCTGCTCTTCTCTCCTCAGAGTTTATCCTCAGCAGTCAGGGAAGTCTGTACCTCTGGCCTTCCCTGTGGTGAGCTTCAGGCTGTGGAGCTGTGGGAACTTCACTCAGTGCGTAGCCCATGGCTGCTTTTCCTCGGCAATCACTCCTAGGAGGCTTTCCCCAGCCCAGCCCTGTATGCTTCTCCTGGCTTGGGCCTCCTGGCACAACCAGCTTTGCCCAGGGGACATGTGGCACTCTCTTCTGCTGCAGGATTGCACTCTCCCTTCAGCTTTGCCCAGTGCCTTCCTCTAGCCTTGGGGGAACAACCACCCCTTGTCTGGTGCTGGTTTCTGAATCTTTGAAGATAAATAGAAGACCCAATTCCACGTCCCACCAGGACTCCAACAGCATGTTGAGAGAAGGTGGAGAGACAGAGGGGCATACCTGGTCCTGCCATTTCGGCATGTGCCCCAGCTATGGCCGGGTGGCTTTCCCTGCCACCCTTTGTGCCACTGTCACACTCACAGGGCCACTCCCACATGGACCGAGGGCTTCAGTGCCCTTCATCTGACCAGCTTCACTCAGATGCCCTCTGCCTCAGGAGAATAAATGGGCTGAACGCTGGAGCCCTCGAACCATGCCAGCGCGGGGCAGAATGTCACGTGGCGCCTCTCACCATGGAAGAAAGCTGCTCTAGGAGGCCCAGGAGCTGGGCAGGCTGAGGCACCGTCCTGGGGAGCATCGCCAAGGGGCAAATCTCCGAGCGGCTGAGGTCTTCCCTGACCTCTTGGTCTTGACGTCAATTCTCAGTCACTGCTAGGCCTTGGGGTGGAGACACACGGGGAAAGCCACCCTACCTCGTGGGTGAGGAGCCCAGGAGACCATCATCACAGGATAACAGCCAAAGCTGCCTGAGCACGGAGGAAGATCCCAACCAGTCCTGGGGCTCTGCAGGGAAGTAAGGCCTGGGGCTGGCGAGCGGAGCGGAGCTGCTGCACAGCACCCAGTCTCTGGGGCGAGGTCCGCACAGCCAAGGAGCTGGCGGGTCCATGTGTCTGTGGCTCAGAGTGAAGTGCGGACACAGGCAGGCTGGGAGAGGAGCCGCCTGGCCTCTGGGGCAGTGGTCAGGGCTAGGGGTTGGATTTGCAACTCCAAACCACGCCTAGACCAGGAAGGGGGAAGGGATGACTTAATTCTCCATTCCAGAAACCTGTGTTTGCAGCGTGCCTGGAAGCCCGGCCTGCTCCAGCAGGTTAATAGCAGCTGGGCCGAGACCTGGCTTCTTCCAGGACAGGATGGGAGATGCGAAGGTACAAATGGGGCATTGACTTGACCCCATGACGCAAGGCCCTGGGAGTGTGAGTGCGTGTCTGCATGCCGGGCGCCCAGCCAGGAGCCCCGGCCTGCCCTCCCCACCGCATGCCCTGCTTTGCCGGCCTCCTCCAGGCCCTGGACCCCAGGCAGGGCCCTTCCCTCTGCACTGCATGTGAGATCCATGATGGAGCTGCTGTCCGCCTCCACCAGAGCCTCTTCCTGTGGGTCCACTGCAGCTTTTGATCTCTGTAAGTGAACCCAATTTAGCTGATTCATCGCTCGTGTTTAATTTTTATGTTAACATAACAAGGTTATAGAACAGAACAGAGAGGCCAGGAACAGAATCTGTAATTCAGAAGTGGCAGTTATGGCTTCCAAAGGGTCCCTGAAAAGGTGAGTCCTTATTCCAAGGGTTTCTTGGAGGGCATCTGGGAAGCTTTCAGCTTCATTTGAATACAAAAAAAAAAAAAAAAAAAAAAATCAAAGCTATGGGCGTTTGGCAACCTCTGTTTACAAGTCAGGATGACATAAGATAACTAGGACCCAGCTCATGGAAAGGATATCCCAGCCGGGCGTGGTGGCGCATGCCTGTAATCCCAGCACTCGGGAGGCTGAGGCAGGAGGATTGTTGTGAGTTCAAGACCAGCCTGAACTACAAAGTGAGCTTAAAGCCAGCCTGAACTGCATAGCGAGACCCTGTCTCAAAAAGACAAAAAAAAAAAAAAAAAAAAAAAAAGAAAGGATATCCCAGATCCATCCAGCCTATCTGCATGGGAGGGAAGGCTTCAGGTTTAGGGCCAGCTGGGCAGACAGAGATTTCTGGCTTGCTGAATGATCCATGGAGTCCATAGGCTTCTGAAACACACAGGCACTGTTCCTGGGGGCTCTTGGACAGTGCCTGCAAGTGCTCCCCAAGTCCTTCCTGCTCTAAATGTGGCTGGACACTCCCCCATTGGCTTTCCCCAAATCCTCCTTGGACCCCGGGCTTGCCCACTGACTTGGAGATGGCTCGGGCCTCTCCAGGAGCCCTCGGAGGCCAGAACGTACTGGGATGGGACCCTCAGGGCAGGCTAATGTCCCAACCAAGAGGTTTCCATAGCACACAGCTCCGGAACATCAGTCCCAGGTCAGGACCCTGCCGGCTTCAAGGAGGGCAGAGTCACAGCCATGGACCAGGGGAGGAGGAGATCTTATGTCCAGACAGAGTCAGGAGCCTTTCAGCCTACTGGCTCTGTCCCGCGGAGGTCTGTCTGGATTCTTTGAAGCAGGGCCTTGGGGTGACCTCAGATCATGTTAAGGACCTTGGGGACACAAGATCACATCCAATCCACAGCAAGAACCTTCCCCTAGGACCAGAAGATGCCTCCAAGAGCAGACACGGTGGCCCTGTGTGGCCATGGATACCTCGTGTCACGGCTCTGGTGGTCCCAGGACAACCACGCTACCCTGACTTCTGTGCTTCTGCATCCTGCAGTGGTGGACAGAGCTGGGCTGGGGCCAGGGTCCCACATGAGACTGCAGACCTGGCCACTTCACCCAGGGACAGAGCCAGGGAATGAGACCTGGGCTCCCCTCCTTCTGGCAGAGGTCATGTGCGGAGTCCCCAGAGAAGTGCTTAGGAAGGCTGGTGCTAGCACTCAGGAGGGGAGGGGTTGTTATGGCAACAAAGGACCCTCAGCCAGGGAGAGCGGGGGCAGGAGGAGCAGTGGAGGGGCTTCAGGAGGGGAGAAGATGCAGGCTGGAGGGGGCTACTTATACCGGCACCTTGTGGACTGGGAGGTGGCACTAGGAGGGAGGGCATGCCACAGGAAGGAAGGCCTCGCCAGGGCCGCACAGCTGCCACTAAAGGAGCCCTGCTGGGCCTGCTTGGGGGCGTGGGGGGCTCCTCCTGGTGACAGACATGCTGCGAGGTGCATCAGGGGCGGTGACTGCACAATCCTGGGCAGGGATGTTCGGATTTCGTCTGGGCTGTGCCCACCCGAGAATGCGAAGTGGAGCGTGAGGCCGCGCAGGGGAAGCCGTGACGGGACAGGCGGGGCTGTGCCTGCCCTCAGGCCCTATTGGCCATGGGCCCTGAGATGCCCGGAGTCACCGTCTCTGGACCCCGCTGTGGGGCACTGCCCAGCCTGACCCCACAGTGCTGAGTGCGGCCATGGGTGACCCTTGGGTCCCCATGGGAGCCACCCATCCCAGCAGGTGTGTGCAGTGAGGGCTTCTCTGGGGTTGGGTGCCTCCCAGCAGGGCAGCTGCTTTGTGGGCAGGGGGGCCCAGGGCGCCCACTCATGCCACAGCACCCACGCAGCCCACCTCAACCTTGAGGACCCAGGCCACTGGACTAGTGCCTGTGGGCTGTAGGAAAGGGGCCGGTGATGCCAACTGTACCTCCACCCCAGGTAACAGCTGCTCCCAGGCAGAGCGCAGCAGGGCAGGGGGCATCCAGTTAGTTGTGACTCAGAGCCAGGCTTTGGGGCCGCTCAGGGCAGGCCGGGCAGGAGGCCCACCTTCTCCTCCGTGCTGAAGCTTCGGGAGCTTGCAGATGTCCAGCGCTGCCGAGGGCCTGGCCTCCATTCGCACCCTTGCTGGTGGCCCTGCTTGACTCTGGGGTCCCTGGGTACGGGGCCTCGGCCCCCATGGCTCATTCTGTGCCTCTGGGTGTGGGGAGGCAGAGCTCAGGGCCGGTGGGCTCACACAGGGGCTCTGCTCTCAGCACCCAGGCCGGGCCACACCGCAGAGCCTTTTGGCAGCTTCAGGACAAGCACAGCTGCCGGAGGTCTTGCCCCTCCACCTCCCTGGGGACACTCCATGTGCATTGGTCTTAGGGCACAAGGCAGCAGGCCGGGAGAAGCCAGCAGCCACCGCATCACAGCTGCAGATGAACTCTTCCCCACCGCCCTTCCTAAGCACTGGCCACGTTGGTGAGACTCGATCCACAGAAGATGCCACTGAGTGGGCACTGACAGGGCCGAGGGGCTGGAGCAGCTGGTGTGCACACAGGCTCCGCACACTGGGACATGCTCTGGGGTCAAGGCTCGCTCCCCTGTGTGTTCTGCCAGGGGCTCTGTGTGCTGTGGTCTCCACTGTCCTTGCTCCGTGGCCAGCCCACAGGTGAGGCTTCTGCGGCTCCTGGAGAGGATGTTCCTGCTGCCTGGAGTTGGAGACCCAGTGCGTGCTGAGTAAGTGGCCATGATGCCCACAGTGGCAGGATGGAGGCCAGCAGTGAGAGGAACATTGGGGCCAGAAGTGGACACTGCAGGCTTGGACCTGAGGCCCACGGGGAGCCTAGGAACTGCCGGCCAGTGCTCTCCACACTACTGTGGGCAATGGAAGGGGCACAGGGCTGGGCTCATCCTGGGTCGAGGAGGGCGTCAGGGCTGCCTGAGCCTCTGTTGCCTGGTGGCCTTGGTGTGCAGAGGAGCATCAGAGTCATGTGCTTTTCTCCAGGTATAAGTCCACATAACGTGGCCCACACCTTGTGGCTTAATCTCAGGTGGTCATTTGAAGTCTCATGGGCCTTGCGATGCTCCGTGGCATTTGCCATGGTGCTGTCCACGGGTCTCTCAGCATCTGCAGCCTTCCCTGCAAGCCGGGCACTGCTCCCTGCTGACCTCTCTGGATGTGGCTTTGTGTCTGTCGTGTGCCTGCCATCCCAGGAAGGAATCTCTCTGTGGGTAGTGACTCCAGAACCACTGGCTGGGCTCAGTAGGCGCACAGCACCTCCTTGTTGAACGAGTAAAAGAAAGGAAGAGACACCCCTGGTCCAGCTGGGCGGACACTCGCTGCATGAGTCTGCTTGTTACTCGAAGCCTAGCTGTCCAGTTTCATCCAGATTCCAGGCAAAAATGAGAGTGACATCGTAGCATAAGGTGTGTGTGTCTCTACTGCAGGGGTTTTAGCTAAAAGGTGCTTTGTTATGGATGTAAAATGCAAATGATAGCTGTGCTTCCTGCACATTTGTGTGCTAATCTGACAGCCCTGCCTGCAGAGCACGCCCCTGGGGCTTGTCCCACATCTCTGATTGTCCTTTCTTTCTCTAATGCCTCAGTCCCATTGGAGACTGTTTTTTTGGGGTCACCGTCTCCCTAGGCTGCATTCCCCTTCCACGTGTCCCCCTTTCCCACGCCTCCAGTTGCAGCCGAGTGGGCTGCACAGGGTCCCCCAGCAGCCTCCACGGCATGCCCAGGCACGCTGGCTGGGGGGTGTCAGCTCGTTCCCAGCCCATGGCCCTGCCCTGAGCTTCAACCTGGGCTGCATCTGTGTCCAGAGGCTTTGCGCTTTCTCCCTCCGCGCCCGCCTGCCTCGCTGGGCCCTGTCCCCTGACTGCTGCTGGCTTCTCTCTGCCATGATTCTATGTGTAGCAGGGGCTAAAGGCTGGGCCCCAGGCCTCTGTCCCCACTCACGGTCCCCCTCAGGGACTTGATCCTCACTGTGGTTTAAACTTCCACACTGGCAGTGTCCAGCCCTAAATCTTGATGCCCCAGTAAGTCTGCCCAGCTGTTTACAGCAGTGATAGGGAAGGCTTTAGAAACCAAGTGCCAGAGCCGCACCCCGCACCCAGGCCCCACACCGCTCCTTGGCGCCATTGTCCAGTCTCAGCTGCTGGGGATGCTGGGGTCTCAGCTCCCATGCAGACAGCGGGGCTCTGCGTGCCCGCTGCAGCAAGTGTGCCGTAGGTTCACCGCGAGGATCTGCAGACCAAGCCCCCGATGTTCTCGAAGATGCCTCCGTCTGGCCAGGTTCAGAGCCACAAAGATACTCTGCCAAGCTGGCCCTGCTCACCCCAGCCCTGACCTCCCAGCCACCACGGGGGAAAAGCCGAGTTGCCGCCTTGGCCCTCTCCCCTTCCCGGTGCCTAGTCCTCTCTGTGGCACAGCAGCGGCTGCAGGCTTGGCTCTCCGCTCCCTGCACATCACCTCCCTCCTTCTCTCCCTTCTCTTCCCTCCCCATCTTCCTTCCCACTTCCTTCCCTCCTCCTCACCTCTCTCCCTTTCTTTCTCTTCTTTTCCTCCTTCCTTTCCTCCTTCCCTCCCTCCCTCCACTCCTTTCCCTCCCTCCCCTCCCTCCCTTCTCCCATCCCTTCCTCCCTTCCTTCCTTCCTCCCTTCCCTTCCTCCTTTTCCCCATCCTTCCCTCCTTCCCTTCTTCCCTTCTCTTCCTCCCTCCCTCCCTCCCTTTCCTCCCCTCCCCCCCCCCTCCCTCCCTCCCCTCCCTTCCCTTGCCTCCCTCCCCTCACTCACTCACTCCCTTCCACTATAACCCATACTCAGCTCCATCTCAGGCATTGGGATTGAAGCCCTTCCCACTTTATCCCAGAGTTGTGCTTATCCGACAAACAGAAACCAAAGGCTGGCAGACATTTGGCTGGGGTGTGTGCACCAGGGTCCAGGTTCAGCTGGTGTGAGGAGGGTCCCAGGCAGGCTGTTGATCTCTGAGCAGAGACCGCCAGGACCACCAGTCCTGCCCGGGTTGGTTCGGATGTCTTCAGTGCCCTGTGCTACCTTCACAGGAGGCAGCCCCGGAAGGTGGCTGGATTCCAGACAATTGCAGGGCCCAGGACAAGGTGAGGGTCCAGCCACCCCTGGAGGTGACTGCTTCTACTTTGTGAGTCCAGGGCTGGGATTCGGGGCTTCCTTTCTCCTTGGGCCCGGGTGGAGACACTTCCCGATGTCTGGGATGGCCCAACTTGGAGCTGGGCAAGGAGCCCCAGTAGGGTTGCCGCGGAGTTCTGGGGGTTCACTCTGTTGCCCGTGTCCACCTTGATGCTGCTGGATGTGGCCCTAAGGCGGATGGCTCTGTGCTCTCTCCACTGCCTCGGGGACAGGAGATCGGCTCACTATGGGGATAGAGCTGGCTGCTATGGGCGGGCAGGAGCCACCCTGTGTGTGTGAGGGTGTCCACCGGTTGTCTCCTCCGCAAGCCCCGTCCCTGCCTATATTGACACTGCCCAACCTTCCGGGCCAGGGTGAACCCCTCCTCTGTCTGTGAGCTGTGGACTTGCACAGTGAACAGACTTCGTACTTCAGCAGGGCCCCGAGGGTGGCCCTGCTGTCCCTCCAGCCCCGGGGCTCCTCCAGCATGGGGCACTGGGCCCGGGCCCCTTTGGCTTCGTCCTTCCTGGGAGGGACGGGTTGTGCAGGGGCATAGGGCTGAGGGGTGCTGGTGGTGAGCAAGGGTCGCCCTGTGCAGGGACCTGTGCGCACCTGCACACATCGACCCGCCTGTGTACCTATACTTAATGCTAGCTATTTGTTTTTTCTGGTAGTTATTTATTTTTCAAAAGAGAATTAAAAATATTAAAAATAAAACCCATTAAAAATGATATGAAGATACCATCTCACTCTGGAAAGAATGGCTATTATAAAGAAATCAACCAACAACAAATGTTGGAGAGGATGTGGGGAAAAGGGAGCCCTTTTCCACTGCTGGTGGGAATGTAGACTGGTGCAACCATTACAGAAATCAGTGTGGAGACTCCTTAAGAAACTAGGACTGGATCCCATACAAGCCGGCTATCTCCCCACTGGGAATTTTCCTGAAGGAACTGAAAACATCATATCATAGTGATATATGTGTACCTATGTTTATAGCAGCACAATTTGTGATAGCAAAATCTTGGAAACTTCCAAGATGCCTGTCACATGAGTAATGGTTGAAAAAGATGTGGTATTTCTATATAATGGAGCATTACGCAGCTATAAAGAATGATAAGCTTGAATCATTTATATTGAAGTGGATGCCACTTGAACACATACTCATAAGTGAAATAAACCAGACACACATGTGTAAATATCGTATAGTCTCCCTCATATAAGAAGCCAAAAGAAGAAATAAGAAGAGAAATGTATAACAACAACTAAAAAGAATTTAGTGAGATAGGGTAAACTGAACTGCATATGTTGCAGGATAATAATCAGCTTTTCTTCTGGATGGTTAACAGCCTAAGTTTGCAGATCAAAAATTGGAGAAATGGAAGGGCTGCAAGGTCAGCCAATATTTTGGCCCAAGCCTTTCAAGGTCAGCGAAGACTCAGGATGTAGGAGAACCTGTACTGTAACATCATGGAACTTAGTTGTACCCCAAATTTTCTGATCAAAGAGATTATAGAGCCACAGAGGAATGTGATCAATGATCTGAAGTGTGACTAAGGAGAGTCACATGAGGGAAAACTTTCTCTCACATTTTCAAAAAGAGCAAATTGGTCAAGCAATGGCTATGACCCATCCACATGGCTGACACTGACAAGGGATCTACAAAGTGAGGTACAGGGTTACAGGATAAACCCTGAGGGTACCTGACTGACCTTATGTGATACAAAGGTTATATTTCTTGATATATAGGTCTCGCTTTATCTCAGTCTTAACCATCCAGCAGAAAAGTATAAAAACGAGGTATATAAAGTAAAGCCATATTAATATGCTGAGCTGTAAATGGCTCTAGTCAACAACTTCTGTGGATAACCCACCATTGTGGACTGGTACTGTGTGGGAGTGTTTCGCTGAATTCAAGCACCTATAACAATTGAATAAAAATAGAATAGCATCTCTGACAGGGCTAAACAAAAACAGGGATACAAAGGAAGGGCCATTCTGTGTTTGTATAAGCAGTACAGTTAGAATAAATACGCAGTGCTTCTGTATAATTCTGTGAGAAGCAGGATTTGCAGCAATAGTGTTTGGACAGGATATCCTGTCTGTTTCTTGTACAATGGATAACCACTAGGAAGATAACGATGTAAAAAATATCAATTATTGAAACTGTACTATAATTCAATTTTTTAAAAAAGATAGGTATACAGCTACATTCTCTTAGTTCATTGGATAGAGGCATGTGCTCTCATAGTGTTTGTAAATAGAGTATCATGTCTGCACCTTGTACAACAAAAAACCACTACGAAAACAATATGCCATCTATTATTGAATCTGTCGTACTAATTTGATTTGAAATTATCTCGTTGCTGTTTGTTCTTCAATAAAATTATGGAAAAAAGAGAACAAAGTTTTTAAAGAAAAAAGAAAAGAAACTAGATAAAAATATATTTGCTGTGAAAAAAAATGATAAGGAATTTCACTAAACAAGAAGATAGGATTCACCAACGGGTGTTACATTGCATACTGTTGTCCTCAGATTGTCCAGATTGCCAGATATAAGCATG
>PVKA01010801.1:0-10773 GCA_004027165.1 Ctenomys sociabilis
AAAAAAAAAAAACAAGGTGCCCTTGAGTACCAAGTGTTCTTGGTTACTCCTGCAACTGTTATTGCCCTGTTTTCCTCATCCCACATGCCCTGTAGGTTATTTAGCACTCTTTATATTAACTCTTTCTTATCCCAACAATCACCTGCTAGTCTATCTCAGTTCTGAGTCCTTTGATATGCCCATATCACTGAAGTTTTAAAAGCTATTTTCTTATACTCTGACACTGTCATATGCTCTAAGTCAATCACATAAATTCCTTGTCTGATTCTAGAACCAGCTATTTCTCTTAAAAATCATGCTACTCTTTATTGAAATTTTATATTTGAACTTAAAATCTGGGCACTAGATGTGTTCTGAGCTACTGGGAATTGTTAGGTACAAACCCACGCAATCAACCAGACCAGGCATCCTGACACAAGTAGATTTATTGGGGACAGCAAGCAGGTTGGCTGTCTAGCGGACTAAGACAGTAGCAAAAAAGGCAAAGCATGAGGCTTTTTAAGGAGTGGGAAGGGTGTTTGTGAGCTGAGGGAGAGCTGATCTTGGCAGGGCTATGTGGTCTGTGGGGGACCTTCAAAGTTAACAAAGGAGAGATTCTGTGGCTGCTTGCCCAGGTCAAAGTCAGGTGGACCTGTTTTGCATCTTTGGGCTTGGCTTTGCATGGGGCCAAGGAGGAGAGTTTTGGGATAGGGTTCCTAGGAAATCTAAAGGGAGAATGCTTGGGGCAGGGTGCCTGGGAAAATATGAGTCCTGACCTATCAACTATCATTTCCCTGGGGGCTTCTCAGCTAACAAAACAAGGAAATAGAGGTGACTTAACTTCACACACACACAATATGAAAACTCATATATCTCTTACATGCAACCATCTGTGTATATATTAGTATAATATGAGTTTATATTAACATCTCCAGTCAACTCATGGGCACATAGATCATGTTAGCTGACTGTTTTATGTGTATTCTTCAAAAGTGAAAATCTTGCACTCATCCACCACAATTTAAATTATTCACTTCCATTTCATAATTAGCACCATGGTATCAACAATATTAATATGTTCTATATATTTGCTATGGTTTGTGTCTACTTGTATCCAAAGCCTTATGCAGTTATGGGGCAGACTTCTACAATTTATGATTAATTCTTGATCCAGGGCTGAGATTATGGGTGTGAGTACTGCTGGGATTATGGGTGTAAATGCTGCTGGGATTATGGGTATGAGTGCTATACCCAACCTGGAGCAAATAGCCTGAATGCAACATGGGACAGACATGCTCTCAATTGCTTTTGTTGCTTCTGCTCCTAGCTTTTGCTCTTGCTGTTTTGCTCTTTTCCTTCACCATGAACTGCTGCCCTCTGCCATCTGCCAGTCTGTGGTGGGGCCAGCTGTGCATAGACTGAAGCCTCCACTAACTGTGAGATAAATAAACCTTTCCTTCTTTAATTCTGGGTGTTGAGTATTTTGTGCCAGTAATGAGAGAAAAGTAACTGAGGCACTGGATGTAAATAGAAACTTTACTAATTGTTCAGCTTTGCTATGAACCTAAAACTGTTCTCCCTTAAAATCTATTTTTCAAGATGAAGTTGTAGGGAAATAGGTATTTTGAGGAGAAAGATATTGTAGAATACACTTATGAAATACACAAAGGCTTGTGGAGAAATTAAGAAAGAAGTTGAAGTGAATGGCAAACAAAGATGAGGTTGGGATTCCATGACCAATGAGAAATTGTACTATATTGTAGTGATAGACTGGTAAACTAGCTTTCCACAAAGAGTAAAGTTCTGATTACTAGTGCTTTCCAACTTCCTGGTGTAAATACTCCTGCCTAATTTTGATCTGCAAATGTTGAAATGGAATTGAATAGTAATGCATCCATTTGGCTCTTGCAGTCCAGTAGAGGCAGACACCAGCAAATCAGTGCCAAGATGCAAATCTCCTCCTTTAAATCTACACTAATTCCCAAACAAAACAACCAGCACTGTCAATGAACCATTTCCTTATTTTTTTCATCATCAAGAAAATATTTCCTCATCACAAATATATTCTCCTAAAAAATAACAATTCCCTATTACCAAAAATCCAATACCAGTCTGCACTCCCACAAACAGAGGAGCGGGGCTCCTTCTCCCCTACAGCCCTGTCAGTGTTTGTTGTAGGTTGCTTTCTTTTTTTGACTGCTTAATTAGCTAATGTTTTGGCCCATTTTAAATATATGTAATGGTCAAATTCATCATAGAGAATTTGCACCTGTACATCACTATGGAGATTCTTCAAAAACAATAAAACTATAGGTTCCATTTGGAAAAAGAAAAAAAGAAATGTTTCCTGAAGAAAAATAAACATGTACTTTTATAGTATATTATTTTATATTGTCAAAAATGATATTAATATTAAAATAATAAAAACATGAAATTTCCTTCATTTGTAACTGTAAATTCTCTTATAATCTTTGAAAAATTATAGATCAAACTGATTTTCAAAATTATTTTCTACATTTATATTTCCAAAGCTAGTCATTAGATTGATTAAATAACTTCAATTAATATCTTCCAAATTAATAGATATTTTCATATTCTATTTAGTATATTAATATAGTATTGTCTATTTAGGTTATTTTAAAAATAAAGGCTACTTAACTAGTTTTCTCTGAAAATATTGTAGAGAGTAATGATTGGTTACATAAAAGTAGAAAAAATTAGAAAAAGTGGAAAAATTCTATACAGATCAGTAAGTCCTAAAAAATGATAAAATAAGGTAGACAGTTCTCAGACATAGCCATCCTGTGATCTTCCAAAATCATTACACAAAACATTAACATTACATCTAACTTAAGAAAAACACAGACACAGAAGGAGACAGACAGAAAAATTTAAAGATTTTGAAGTCAGAGTATATGTGATGTGAGAAAATTTGAGTTAAAATGTCTAATGCTTATGTGCATAGAGCCATAACGCACTAATAATTGCAATCATGTGGACAACTTCCAGGTATTCTGTACTAAATATATGCCCAGACCTCACTAACACCGTTCAGCCAGCGCTCATGAAGGGTCAGGCTGGACTTGCTCTTTGCAGACCCTTCTGGCCACCTTGTTGCAACGCTGCTCACCCTCTGCCAAGTGTCCTGCGATGCGCCTCATAGGAGCTAGCGCTGCAGTTCATGCTCATCCTGCAGTGCCTTTCTGCTGTTCTTGACCTCGCTGTCTTTCAGAAACATTCCTCCTGTCTTGGTTTCTGGTTTCCTCCTGCCCAGGATCTTCTGCTGTCAACTTTGTGGGTTATAAAAATTCTTCTTCCTTTCCACCAAGCACTTTATCATTGATTTTCTGGCCTTTCCTATGCACTGCTCTCGTTGAGCACCTAATTTTAGTTCTGTAGTGGTCATTTATCTGCTGGATGAGGCCTGTGATGGAGCCACATCTGCTTCCTCTGACAGCTCTCTGCTTCTAGTCCTGCACCCTTTTCTATACATAAACCTGAAAATGAGTCACTGTCACTATGAGGATAAAACTTGGAGCCAATATGGCAATCACTTAGATCTCGAAGATCTTTTATTTTCCTCATGTCCAAGTTCTGGACCATGTTCTTGCTATACCCAGGCCCACTAGCACCTGACTTCTAGAAGAGTGGGATTAAATTTCAAGAAAAACAAACTTTGGAGAGTCAGAAATTCCTTGAATATAAAATTGCTTTGTTTCCTAGTGTGGATGAAATAAGCTTAATGGCCTCTGAAAACACCAAATAAAGTCAGAAATAATGGCTTCATCTCCTGAGGGTAGTGATCTCTGAAATTGGATAGCATAAAACAATCAATTGGTCTTAACCATCATCATCAGGTTGAAAATGAACAAGCAAATACTAACAAAGGAACTGGATAGCCATTTCCCATGAAAGTCAAATCACTTATTTATGACAAAATATTATTTGAACATTCAATGATTAGTATCAATGTTATTGTACTAATATTAAAATTAATACATCTCTGAACATGTCATATTGAATATTGATTAAATATGACATGACTTAAAGAACCTAGAGATTTATTATAATATTAACATAGGAGATTAGGGTGTGGCACAGATGACTGGTGAAGTAGACTAATTGCAAGACCCCAAACATAGACATTGAACAGTTCCTAAAGCCCTACACATGGATTTCTCCTGAGAAGTTCAGCAGACTTTCAATAAAATGGTCTAGTTCTGATGTCAGCCTAAGAAGTGGAATCACAGCATCAGCTTTCAGGATCTGTATGCCAAAATTTGCATGGGTTTTCTCTAAATTTACAAAGTATAAAAAGATACAGAAGTCAAGAAGAGATTGCTGTGGTGGCTTTCCTCACTGTAGCTTGCCCTGCTTTCTCCAGGGTGTCCTTTTATCTTGCTTTATCCTCTAAGTGGTCCAAGCTTACTTTGCAGAGCCAGTTTCTCTCTCATTCTACTTTTACAAATAAACTTTTCCATCACCTTTTGCTCATTAGTTAATTTCTTTGTTCAAGAAGAGAAGAACCTGTAATCTGACTCTTCGGGAAGAGATTAGCAGCCCAATTTAGTTGGTGAGTCACTTTTAGAAGGAGTTCTAAGCCACAGTATTTTGACATTACCCAGGAGATTCCAAAATATCTTCAAAATTTCATGTTATCCAGAAAAATTGATCCACTTATCCTGAAAATTTAATATTTTATTGAATAAACGTACTCTTATTCCACTAAGTAACAGGAGTTCAAATAGGATTGTGTTCATTTGTCTTATACTCACATCTTGGAAACAAGTTTAAAAGCACTTTCTGAATCAGAAAGATATCTTTTCTTTATTCGTACTACCCACTGATACTCACTGCAGTAATACCTAGAACATGGCTTCAGTCACTTTAGAACTTACTGGCAAAACTGAAATTGGACTTTTGTTTTGTATTTTGTGAATTTTACACCCACCAAGGCCTCCTGAGTTTAGCTCAAATAAACCCTTAAGAATTCTAATGAGAAAAAATTAGTTTAACAAATGCACATACAGATTGAACATAAAATCAACTGTCTTCGGGGATATCATCCCACAGACACATCATTAATTATAGCCATGAAATACAATATAAATAATGCATACTCACATTTTTCACATTTCAAAATGAAAGTACAGACACACTTGATTCATTCTCCCTGACAACTCAGAACCGTCCAAATCAAATATAGGCCTTTTTATTACAGAGCAATCAAGCCTCTAATTAGGGCTGGCATTTCACCCATCATCTTCCTATCGTTACCATTGCAGCTTGTGCTTTTGACAGCCTAGAAAAAGCTGGGTAGGAAAATAACAGGATAAAAAGGACTACTTGTTTAAAGAACAATTTTCATGACACAAGTGTGATTAAACCAAAAAGGTCTTTAAACTTACATGAACTGCATAGAACAAACTTATGCAATTAACTGCATTTTTAAATTAAAGAAGAAATTTGTAGTTTCCCAGACCCAAACACAATGCTCCAAGCTAGCAATCCAGTTTATCATTTTTGTTAAATAATTTCCATATCTATGTTTTCCCAAACTAAAAGTCCCTTCTAATTCTGTTCGCTGTTTCTAGTTTTCCTGAGTATTTTAATTTACATATCTCTTTGGCACTGAAGTTCCGCCTTCCAAGAAGAAACCCTCCTGGCCCTCCGGAACAAGCCCAAGCAGCTCTCCTTCAAGGAAAGGCACCACCTCCCTCCTCCACCGTTCTTCAAATCTGTACTCGGTTAAGCACCGTCCCTGGCATGAGAAAGCTTGAGATTAACATCATGAGTGTCCCCCAGATAGAATGAGAAATGGAAGAACTAAAAGTAACTGACATTTTTAAGCCACTACTTTGAGACAGTTAATTTGATACAAGTAGCTCTGTCATTTGGATATAGAGTTGTTTTGCTCTTTATAAAATCTCCCATCAGTTGTCAGTCAGAGATGCATCTGTGAAATAGTGTATTCTATTTCTGCTTCTTTATTTAGGTCTATAAGCACTTCCCTATTTTGCATCCTTCTCAAATATTCCTTGGACTACTTAATAGTCTCTCAATTACTCCAGACCAAGAGGGATCTACCAAGCGATGTTTACTTAGAAGAGCTTTGAAAGGTCCTCATCCTCTCGCTTTATACTGTTGATTCTTCCAGTTTCCTGAAGAAGTACTTTCAAAACTGTCTGGGCTGGCCAGATAGCTCAGCTCCTCCAGGCAAGCTGAGAAGGCACTGACTAGGCATGGTGGCACATGCCTGTAATCGCAGCACTTGGGAGGCTGAAAACTGGAAGATCAGTACAAGTCCAATCTGTGTAGTGAGACCCTGTAGACCCTGTACTAAACACACACACACACACACACACACACAAATGTGTATATATATACACACACACACATCCTGTGTGCAGAAAACCAGAAACCATCCATTTTTTTTGGATTTTTTTTTAATGTTTTCATTAAAACATTTTTAATGAAAAGAATGGTAGGGGATGGACTCTCTGGTCATACATTTTACAAACCATTTTGACAAATGTTAGTGGTTTACTTAGAGTCTTCAATGCAAGAATGGATACTAGATGTCTCTCCTAGGAGAAAGAAATGAAGTCCACTGTTTACAAAACTAATTTAACAGCAAAATTCTTCTTTGTCTTTCCAAGAGTACCTAACTAGTGCTTCAAGAAGCATCCTCAGGCATAGATCACTTTACAAGATTTGCACCAGCTCCTTAATTGAAGAACTGCCACTGGAGTCACACATCAGTAGAGTTTGGAATGGGGCTAGAAGAAAGGCAGGATTTTCAACAAAGTCAGGAAAGAAGAGCACTGCAGAGATAATTCAAAAAAATCCTTAGATTTGGAAAAACCCATTTATGTAAATGAAGTATTTTTACCAAGGATATTAACTAGTGTGTCTTGCAGTTTTTGCATCCTATGGGTCTTCTTGGTCACATGCAATAGCAACAAAACTCTGAAGGAATGATAAGGACCTGGGCTTATGCTTTCCTGCTGAATTTTTCATCTGTATCTTGAGGTTGTTCTCATCTATCAGTCATGTATAATTTTTGAGATATTTCAAGTAAAAAAAGAAATTTAACTTTGAAATGTCTTGGAAACTTGTTTCAGGACATGAAATAGCATCACATTGATGCTGCTGTTTTGATGTAGTTGTTGTGAAAAAATCATAAACAATGCAACGTGCACAATAGGAATCCAGGTCTTTCTGCTGACTTTCATCCTAACCAGTCCTAGTCATGTGGCTGGTAAGAAATCGAACACATCTGAGTGTGTTTCTTGCTTAATTTGGTACTCCTTTAAAAACTGAAAACATTTTTTAAGTTAACTCAGTATGCCTCTAAATCCAAATGACATAGCTGCATGCATCAAAATAACTGTCTCAAAATAGTGGCTTCAAAGTGTCATTCTTAGTTTTTTAAATCTCTCATTTTATTTTGGGAATGTCATGATATTAATTAAAATCAGAAGAGAACCATGTGCCAGGTACTGTGCTAGGCTGTGTACAGCTCTTGTCGAAGTTACGTTTTTACTCATTGCTGGGACAAATAACCAACACTCAAATAGAGAAGGAAGGAAAGGTTTATTTAGCTCACAGTTTGTGGAGGTTTCATTTCATACCCCGCTGGCTCCAAAGCAAATGACAGCAGTTCAAGGTGGCAGAAAACAATGCAGAGCAGAGGAGGAGCAGCGGCTGCCGCGGTCATCAAGCCTCTCTCTTCCTTCTGAGCAGACTGCGAGGACAGGGGCTCCATGGTGAAGATCGGAGCTTCTCCGAAGACTGAGGCTTCTCCAAGGAAGCCGGGCAGGGCTGCCAGAAAACCTTCCTCGACTCCTTTACATACACTTTTTGTGCTGAGTCACTCTGGGGCGGCCCATGGCCCTAGGGTTCAATCAATTGCACCCTAGTGCAAGCCCAATAGCGCCCCAGGTTGGACCCTGCCCACCTGCAGGGCTGGGCCCCCATGCTGGAAACTGCCCGAGCCAATTCAGCCAAGTTGAAACAATATATCAACTACCACAGCTCTCATTTAATCTTCCCCCCAGATTTTATTCTACCAATGATGCTGAAATGATGATATTTTTATCATTTTCAGTGGTGAAAGCAAGACTAAACCAAAATACCCAGCTCCAGCACTACTGCTGTTCACCATGTACAGGTAAATCAATTCTCTGCCAGTGCCCTGGAAAATGGGTAAGTAAATCATTCCACACCTCTGAGGTCAAACTTTCATTAATGAACAAGGCCTATTTTGCCCCATGAGATGGTATTTATAAGATGATGTCAGTACGGAGTCCTAAGCCTACTAATGAAGGTGTAGCTAAACATGGCCTGGAAGTAGCATCACCCCCAGCCTTACCAATGCCGAGCACACCCTCTAAGCACAGAGGACGATGTCTGGAGAGTTCCACACATGGGAGGCTGTTTCCTGTTTCCTCCACAATATCCTCATAGGCAGTAATGTCAAATGCAATTCTTATAGCCACTGATCAGTTCTACTTCTGGTAAGACAGAAATATAGTCAATATTTTTCTTCTAATTTAGAGAATCATTTAATGTAACTCTTTTAGATGCCCTTTATCTTTTTTCTGTTTCCGCCTGAACAGCTGCTGTACATCACAGCCTCAAAATTGTCAGCTTCAATTTAATTAGAGTAAGAGAAACACTTGAAGCAAAGAGAAATCAGCTCAGATTGAAAAACGAAATCTCCTACAGCACAAGACACACAAATCTTGAGATATTCCTCAGCTCAGTGTACCCTGCACAGTGAGAGGAATTCTCTGATTTCCGTGTTTGAGTCTGCAACTATTACTGGTGTAACAAGTAATTCGAAGTCATCTCTTTCCTGGGCCCAACACTGTACCCCATCCCAGGACACGCAGAGGTTTTTCATCTGCTTTTTTGTTTGCTTGCTTTCCATACCAAGAAAACTTAGCATAAAACTCTGAGAACAGCAAATGCTATGTGTATAAAAACAGCAGATAAGTATCTGCATTTTCAGAAAATCCTTCTTACACTTTATCTATTGAAAAATTCAAGATGAGCAAACATTTGAGAAAATTCAGTAGTTAAAAGCTAAAACTTACCTCACAGCAAGATCAGTTAACTAGTGCCTATATGATGCTGTGTGTTTAATAGACAAGAGACAGTGGATGAAACTTTGTAGCTATGCAGAGCTCTCCACTTTGCCCTTATCTGCCATGAGGAATTCGCCTGTTTGGGAACATTGCTGCTGTTTCAGTCATAAGCAAGAGGAGGTGCCAATGTCCAGGCGCCCAGGGCTGTTGGCACACTGGCCCAGAGTCCTTCGTGAAGAAAAGATTATGATACCAAGGAGAAGGGGAGGAGAGAAGCTACCAGCACACCAGGATGTTCACTCAGCTGCTGTGTCAGGCCAAGCAAATTGAGTGGGGAGAGACTGACCTTGGTAAAGGTTTCTGTTTGATGAGGTGGTAAGGGAGCTGCCTCAATTCCATCTAGCCATAATGAAGGCCTTTGGCAAAATGCTGCAGACTAGCACACATACTGCTTACCATGAAGACGAAGTTGCATTATTTTTTCCCACTAAACTGGGTTTCAAATTCCCTACTGTATCTACTATTCTCCATATGCCATAATAAGCTTCATTACTTTTAGATCCTCTTTATATTGGCTGTAATATACAGTTAAATCTAGTTTCTCAGGACATATTAAATCTTATTATAAACATTCAGATATTTGTAAGCACTCAGTTATTAGAAGACACTGCACAATGCACAGGACCATAATGAAGTTCAGTGGTGGCTTCTGTCCGAAAAGGAAAACAGAACAGGAAAATCTTTATTGTTTTTAACTGATATCTGGAAATCTACTTCAAAACTAGTAATATTTAGAACTAACAACATATTTTGAGGAGATGAATATTTTATAATATATGCTGCCATAACATAGAATGGGTAGTTTAATCAACACCAAATCACTTCTCACAGTTAACAGGTGCAGAAAATCTAAGTGGTTGGCAAGGTAGGTTTACGCTGAGGCCTCTTGGATCATTCAGACTAACATTTACTGTGAGGTTATATGGCCTCTTTTTGCACACACTGAGAGAGTGAGAGAGCAAGAGAGTGAATTCTTTTATTTTTTGGTATGGGGATTAAACTCAGAGCCTTGTGTTTGCCAGGCAGGTGCTTATGCCACTGAGCTATCTTTCTGGCCCAAGACAGTGAATTCTGATGTGTTCCCATCAGGTCAAGGCACACCCTCATAATCTCACTGAATCCACATTATCACCTGCTCCCAAAAAAAGCCCACCTTAAATAGTATCACCCTAGCAATTCAACATATCAATTTCAAGGTATACAGACTTCCCACTCATAGCAACCATGTAGTACAGTTTTGGGTGGCAAATGGCTTCCCATAGGTATTTTTTCTCTTAATCAGGGATTCTGGATACAATTACAATGAGTGTTGAGGTTCCTAAGAGACTGGCTCAGTTACCAGCTGATAGTCAGGATAGCTCATGGACACGATCAGTTCAGGAGTGAGGTGGGGAAGCAGGCAACACTGCAGAAAGTGTGAAACCAATATGTAAATGGATTATACTTTGTCTTCCTCCTAGGATTGCCATGAACAGCCCCTTCAAAACAAAGTAAATTTTTAATATACCTCAATGAGGGGCAAAAATTGTTTCTAAGTTTTAATTATTTGTATGGTTACTACTATCTTTAAATTACATATGCATAAGCTAGAGAATGAGCGCAGCTTAATTACTCTTCTTTAATTATCTTTATGACCTACATG